>JANIJG010021832.1:0-36306 GCA_024611175.1 Megaceryle torquata
GTTGGTCAAACATGACTTCCCCCTGGTAGAACCATGCTGACTGCTCCTAATGACCCTCTTATCCTCAATATGCTTAGACATATTTGCCTACTTCCTAGTGTTGCACTGATCCATTCTTTCTCTTGCAGCATTTGGGAGATGAAGCTCCCTGTGGCCATAACAGGTCTTTCTGCATTGGTGATGGCTGGCTTTCAAGCATTTTTCCTTAAGGTCTGTCAAACAAAGCAACTCAATGGCCATGCTTGTCACTTCTGTTGGTACCTGTCTTTTGTCAGTAATGATCGTCTGTGTGAAGTGCTCTGCTGGTTACAAAAGCAAGACTGCAAAATTGGTGAAGCTTCAGATATCATTCTCAGGACTTCAGAACTGGTGGAATTTATATTTCTATTTTTACACAACCATGTCTGAGGCCTCATAGCCTTTGTAGATGGTGTCACCCTAAGTTATACAGGTGAAACACCTCAGCCATCGTTGTCCTTTCTATTACAAAGAAGGTATTTTCAGGACATGTAACAGACATTAATAATGATTGTGGAGGTGCCCACTGCATACCTAGGTCCAGCAGTGCAACCAAACATAAATTATGTGAACACCTCTGGTGAAACTGGCTTCAGGTGTCATCAGTTGTTGGTGAAGCAAGAGAACAGTAAATAATCCAGTGCTCATCTTGCATTTTACCTCTTGAACAGCTTGCACCTTCTCCATGTCTCCTTGGAGCTGCAGGGCTAACCAGGGCAATGGACTGACCCTACACAGGGGTGAGAAGTACAGCTCTGCTGTGCACCTGAGACTGGCCCCAGGGTGGGATGTGAAGAGGAGGATTAAACTGCCAGTTGTCATCAGAGGCAGCATCAGGGCCCAAAAGTATCTGGCTTAAGACATGAGTTACTAGTGTTCAAGGAGGTAAGCAACAAGAAGGCCAAGTATGTAGATGACATGAAGCTATTTAAATTTGTCAGGAGATGAATGACAAGAGTTTTAGAGACACGTAAGAAAGCTGCACTCATCAGCAACAGGAAGGCAAATGAAATTCAGCATCACTTCTATCAAAGCTGGAGGGAAAATGTTAACTGCATAAATACTTACAAGCTTTGGCTTACTGTACCTGGTCAGGCAAGAGCCCTGGGCACCACGACAGGCATTTCACTGAGGACACAGTGAACAGCTCAGTGCGAGCTCAGTGTTGTTCAGTGGGGAACTACAAGCAGAAGAGCAGACAAGATGTCAGGAGCCACGAAGAGCAGGTTGGAAGTAATGTGGAGAAAGACCCATTCTTCTGCGTAAGCCAGCACTGCTGTCCCACTGGGCTGCTGCCTCCTGTTGCAGAACAAAGGATCTGAGGAGAGCTGACCATGCATAGAGATGGGCCTGACTAAACTGTCAGGGTGAAAGTCCCCAAAATCTGGGCTTTGTACCTGAAAGGCAATGAGTCAGGAGGCGATGGGGAAATGAAAAAAAAAAAAAAAAAAGATGTGATAAAAGGCAGTAGAATAATGACTGGCCAAGAAACAGTAGATTAGGAGTCCCTCTTCTTCCAGCCTTTGTGACAGAAGAAAAGAAAACAGATGATGAAAACGGAAAGCTTTGAATTCAGAGCTGATAAGGGGAACAATTTTCACACCGTGAATAAGCAGACCCGAGGACTGGTTGCCAGAGGAAGCCAGAGAGTTCAAGCAAACAGTGAGGTTTAAAGACAGACCAGGCACACATCTGAGCAATGAGAACATCCAGGCTGATCACAGGCAATGCTAAAAGTATTACTTCCAGGAGGTGAGAGCATCCCATTGTGTAGAGGAAGAAAGACCAAGCTGCTGTCAGGCACGGAGAGAATATGATGTGGTCCTGCTGAATATTATATTGCCCCTTAGCCCAGATGTGTTTAACCCACCTTTTCTCTATCTCCAAAGTATTGGGCAGATAGAGGAGGCTGACCTAGGCAGATCAGTCCTGCCTGGAAAAATTGCAGCACTATCATTTGCCTAGGAAGATGTCTGATACCAGGCTGGACTGCCCTGCCTTGTGTTGGTTCTGTTCCAGTGTCTGCCTGAAACTGCATGGAACAGTTGAAGCAGACAAGTCTACCTCACACCTCTGCTGCATGTCTCTACAACTCAGTGGAGCAATGGGTATCGTTTTCAGTAAAATACAGGGCTAGCTGAGTAGCTAAAGAGCAGTGGAGTCCAGACATGCTCTCCAGAGTGGGCTAGCTGGGACTGCTGCACTGCTTCCAGTCTGGGTATCTCAGGATGCATTCATTACCTGTGCGTCTGAACCCCCTGGTAGGGGAAGGTCAGAGCCACACAGCAAGAAGGCTTTTTAATGTGGCTGCTGAAATAATGAAAACTCAGCCTGGTAGCGAAGCCCTCAAGTCAAGAGAATCTTCCATCCTAAACAGAGCGTAATTTTTGTACCTCCTCCTCCTTGAGCAGCCACAGCCTGGGTACCCATATGGGAGAAACCACACGTGTGACTTTCCTAGTGAGTTTTTCTTCTGGGGTGCCATCTGAATGACTGTTCAAAAGCAGTACTGCACTACTCCATGGCTGCTTGGGAAGGAGGTGAAGACCCCTTCTGAGGGTCTTGAGAGATAGGACCTGGTGGATTCACGCTTAAATTATTAAGTACGTTCTTAGAAGGAAGAAAAAAGCAATAGAGAGCCCTAACATCAACCAAAGATCTAACCAGAAAATGTGACGACTAAAGGAATAAATGAATGAATGAACAGGGACAGACAGACAACTGAAAAAAAGAAAATACTCTGAAGCACAGAAAAAAGGAGAGACTGAACCTGTGATTTTTTCTTCTCCTGTGGCATGTTACTTCCCCTTTCCCATTGTGAAAGTGTCAGAAAAGAGCAGACAACTTCAGTAAAACAGAACTGAAAGAGAAAGAGAAGGCAGAAAGGTCCTTGGAAGCTGCTTCACACAGGCAGAGGTGCACCTAGCACCATCCGTAGTCGCAATTGCACACACAGGGGCCATCGGGTTTTTTTGTCAGGCAGGTTTATTTTAGGTTCTAAAATGCATTTCTAATACAATGAAACACTCAGAATGTGCAACGTGCAGTCATCTGTTGGGTCCCCTCTGCCACTGAATGAGCGCAAGAGCAGAGCAGTGAGGGGGAAGCAGAGAAGAAAGTGGGCAATGGGGAGAAAATGCCACTGGGCTGCCGGGGAGCTGGGTTCCAGCTGTGTCCCACATCTAAGTGTCCCACCAATGACAGGCTGTGAGAGAGGCCATGAAGGAGGGGCAAAAGGTGGTAGAAAGAAGTGGCACTGAAGCAGGCAATAGCTACTGGCTCAAATATTCGCAATAGCTCCAAAGCATCTGTGCTGCCTGCCACCTCACTGCAGCAGCGAGTCTCATCTTGGCCCGGTACACAGCTTCTTCCCCCTCTCCAGGTACAGACCTGTCTTTGGCCTCCTGGTATGTTCATGCCATCCCTAGACCCTCCTGAGAGGTCTGCATGGCACCCGTCTCTCTGCAGCATGGCACACAGAGTTTCATCCTCCCATGCAGACTGGGCTTGGTGTGCCTGCTCCCATCAGCACTCAGTTTGATGGATCTTCTCTTTCTGTTTTTCCTCCACCTCCCCCTTCCCGGGCACAGTGACTGCAACCATACCTTCCAGCGCTGGGAAGGCAGGAGACCGTGCCTGAAAGGGAAGAAAGGGACAATATCAAACATGGGAGGGAGACTGAATGGCACAAGGCTGGGCTTCTCCCTGCTATGGAAGACTTGCAACTACTGCCTGCAATCATGAGGGTCTATCCCCTCCGAGAGCCAGGGAATACCCCAGTCACACTCTCTGAGACACGCAATTTATTCTCAGGAAGGCTGGCTGAACACTGTCCTCTGTGGTGTCATGGGCATAAGGAATAACAAAGACAGGACATGCTTAATTGAGAGTAAAGAATGATCTGGGAAATGGTCAGCCATTGTCAGGTGCAGTGATGTGCCAGATTTTAAAACACCTTTTCAGAGAGAAGAATTAAAGACGTGAAGGTTTGTGCTAAGCGAGATAACAAATTAAAGACAGAAGCGCTTTCACATCCTGCTTTAACAAGTGGCTTGCTAGACAATGGAAAAGAGGTAGATCTCAGGGCTCCTGATATCAGTGAAGTATATGGTGACACACAGACAATCAATACCACAAGAAAGATGATATTAGTAAAAGAATGATATGGTAGGTGTGATCTCAGCTAAGAGGACTGGGATTTTGTTTCTGTTTCTGTTAACTTTCTGTTAGGCTATAGAGGAACAATAAGCACAAGTCTTCAAAGAACATTTGTGGGACCAATCATTAACGGCACAGAGGGTGTGAGAGTGCTCATGAGTTATGTAGCTGATAAAGTTGAGGAGCCTCATTTGGAAGAAAGAGGATGAAAATGTCACCCAAGGCTCAGATATTTTAGGGGAATGAAGCAGTAAACTGAATGACAAGGTGAATGAAATGCAACAGTACCAACTGCACGTTGGTAGGTTCAGGAGATCAGAAGAGGAATTTCTAATACGTGGGCAATAGCCCATCAAGGGATACCAGCAGAAAGAAGGACAGAACAAGAGAAGAGCTAGTATCTTTGCTCAGTGCAGCTTATCTGCACTCACAAAGGGTGAGCCTACTGGGGAGACTGTGTAGACAGGGCATGAGGACCATCTCTGGATGGAGGATTTGTTCTGCAACAGAGGAGCTTTGCTTACTTGGCCAAGCAAGGCCGTGAGGACATACACAGATGCTTTGACAGGGTAAATATCCTGGCTGGATTAGAGCTGCTAAAGGTAACAGCTGGGCACACAGGTACCCTATTTCCTGCTAGCTGAGGCTTTATGGTTTACACTGTCAAGAGGTTCCTGTCCAGCATTTTGGATCAGGAAGGATCTTGTCCTGAACTTTCACAGTGTAAGAGTCACTCAGAAATGGTAGATTTCTGTCTCAGATTGTCCTTTACCATCAGTGCTGATTAATGAATGATGACGAAGAACCAGTCACGAGTCACTCTAGCACTACCCACAGTGGGTTCTTTTAAATGCCCATCTTGCTTCTGTTCTGATGCTGGCTTCTGTCTTCAGCCTCCAGCCACCAGGATTTGCTAAGAATTTGCATCAGTGCTCTGATATCCCTCATCTTCAGCTCAACGTAGATTCGACGACCCAGCTTTTTCATCAGGGCAAGCCCTCCTAACCTGAGATCTCTCTGAGACCCTGCGATTTTCACTGTGGGCCCTTTTCAAGAAGCTAAGTAGAAGGCAACTACGTCACAGCTACTCGTGGAAGGTGTCCCGGAAACCCTGAAGGGAGAATTTACCATGTAGTTCATTTGCAGAGGAACAGAGCAGAGAAAATGTCTGACTCATTTGCAAATGTTTTTTCAAGTGGCATGCTGGGGAGGGATCTCTCCTGGCCTGGTCTTTGGGATCATAAATGCAAGGCAGAGTTTTCAGAAGACAAGATACTGGAACAAGCTGAGCAAACAAAGGGCAGTAAGTTGTCAGAAGCAGAAGGCTGAGGTGTGAGGGCTGAGCCAGCAGCAACAGCCGTACTTTGAGATCAACATCTGGGGACCAGCAGGCATTTATATGGAACAGGACACTCTGTTATGTCAAAGCATCCAGATAAGGAATAGTGAGAGGACACCTATAAAAGCCTGGAAATGAACCCTCCTTACAGCACGACGATCTCTGGGAGAATAAACAAGTAGCTTTAGAAAGCTGGGCTGTGATCGTCTCCTAGGGAGTTTTACCCCTCCTCTGAAGTGTCTGCCCCCAGTTAGTCAGACCTGACAACGCCCAGGAGACAGCTTTCACTACATGTCCATGACACCCTCATCAGGCTGCCTGAGCCCTGTTCTTCCTCTGGCTGCTGTGTCTCCGAAGCATTTCACTGCTGTCTCTAGGGTACCCGAGGGAAGGTCAGATAAGGACTGGTGTACAGCAAAACTAACAGAAATGGGGTGATGGACACTTACCCTTTTTTGTAGGGCCAGAGCCAGAACAGAGACCGTAAGCAGGAAGAAGAGGGTGAGTGTGAGCCCAAAAGTAACCTGCCCACTGAAGATGGTGGGAGGGCTGGAGACCTGAGCACCTGTGAGGAGGAACCACAGTTAGGAAGGAGGGGGAGGTTGATTTTGCACTGAGGCAAGGCAAACTGGAAAAGGGTGCAGGGAACTGGAAGTAACAACAGGAGGAACTGGTGAAAGCTAAGACGTGATGACAATAAGATAGAATCTGAGGGATCCGAGAGGAGAGGGACAGGGTTAGGTTGAGAGAGGAAGGGACACCAGGGAATTGAATAGGGTGAGAAGGGATCGGTTACAGATCCACTGGGGACAGTACCTGTGATCTGCAGCTCATACTCAACTGCTCCAAGTCTGCCCTTTGGGCCATATACACTGCATTCCCACACGCCTATATCCTTTTGTGACACTTGGGGTATTTCCAAGGTAGGGCCCATCTGGAGTTTGTGGCCCTCCAGGTTATGGGAGGTGGTCCCAGCCAGTTTGCTGTTAGTGGTGGCTGATTCAAGGTGCTTCCACTGGAAACGTTCATGTCCCTGGGGGTGTGTGAGGCTGCAGATGAGCAGCAAGCGAGACCCCTCAGAAACTGGTCCTTGGATGCTTGGAGTGACTGCAGCAAAATAAAAAAAAAATGCCTTCAGGAAAGACTACAGGCAGGTCCACATCTCTTCCTCATCCCTCCTTCTATTGAACCCCTTCTTTACCACTTCCACTAATTTGTTTGTCTTCCTCAGTCTTAAGGAGAATAATCAATTTACCCAAGAAACCCCCTCCTTTCAGCAGAGTCCAGTGCAGTGCAATGCTCTGATTAGAGACCTTGTTTTCCACCTTGGGGTGGGAACCTATGAGCAGGACCAACCCATGCTCACTGCACTGACATGCAGGGAGGTTTATTTGCAAGCAGTGGGGTACCCCAGAGGGGTGATACACCTCCCTGTCTCTCCTCTCACCTGTAACCACTGCCAAGGTGACATCTCTTCTGATTGTCTTGCTGCCAACAGAGACAGCACAGCGATACTGCCCTGCATCACCTGGCCCCACCACAGGAAGATGAAGAGGGAAGTTTCTGCTGCTAGAATTCTGGGAGATGTCCCAGTCTTGCAAGTGTTCTCCTGCAAGATGGCTCCAGTGGGCTGTCTCCACGTTGATCCCAAAGGCACTGGGAAGGTAGCTCAGGGTGCATGGTAGATCAGCTGCAGAGCCAGCTGCAGCATAGACCACAGGTTTGCTTGGGCCATCGAAACCTGTGCCAGAGAGAAAGGACAATGTGGGGTGATGGCTGGAAAGAGATCCACAGGGAGGTGACTGTCCTGGGAAGTGATGAGGTAAGGACAGGGTGGGAGCTGGGAAGCTGAAGCCAGTTGGATTGGTCAGTCACATCAAAGGGAGCAACTTGGGGATGTTGGAGTAGCAATGCAGAGGCTGAGCTCACCTAGAACTTGCAGGTTGTATGTGGCAGAAATGATCTCGTTATCGGAGTATCTGAGCTGGCAGCGCCAGGAACCTGCATCACTCATGGCTGGCCGGAGGATGGAGAGAGCCCCATGCAAGGAGCAGAAGGTCCTGGAGCTGTGGACCAGGTGCCTGTTATGAAACCAGCACGTCTCCACGAGGCTGGCCTGGTGGCTAGAGTTGCAGTTCAACAAGAGCGGCTCATTTTCTATCACAGGGCTGGGTGGACTGAGGGTTACTGTAAGAAAAAGGAAGTGGGAGTAAGTGGGAAGCTAAGATCACAGAGGGACCACCAAACCATCCTTTTGTGCCCCACCTCTCCTAGGTCCCTCAGGC
Organism: Megaceryle torquata; assembly: GCA_024611175.1. Taxonomy (NCBI): domain Eukaryota; kingdom Metazoa; phylum Chordata; class Aves; order Coraciiformes; family Cerylidae; genus Megaceryle; species Megaceryle torquata. The sequence goes on from JANIJG010021832.1 coordinate 7,801, forward strand.
AGCCCTGTCTCCAGAGCTGAGAGCAGACAGCAGAAAGCTGTGTGCTTTCAGGAGGCTGCTGCTTGTACTCCAACCTGCCCTGGCAAACATGACATCCCCATCCCGTTCCACCCTTACAACCTCCCTGGTCCTAGAATCAACATTTTTCAGGGTTTCCATCTTCTCCTACCTGTAATGACTCCCAGCTTCACCTGGCAACTCTGGACCTCTGTGTTGTATGTCACCCATGCCTCATACAGCCCGGCATCCTCACTCTGGACCGGGTCGATCCGCAGGGAAAAATTGCCATTGCGTAAGGCAGAGTCCTGGACTGACACCCGGGGCCTCATGGGCAGTGCTGTCTTCCGGAGACCTGAGTACCCCACCTCCAGCACCATATGTGGCTCCTGGTGGGCGCTGGGAGTGGGACAAGTGAGTGTCTCGTGCTGGAGGCAAAGGCAAGAGCAAGGGGCAGGGGGGAGGCAGGAAGGAGGGAATGTGGGGAAGAAGCAAGGGGACTTAAAGTGTCTCTCACCCTCCCCAGTCCCCCTGCAAGCACACGGGTCTGTCTTGGCCCTGGCCTACCTTCCCCCGTGCCTCTTCCACAGCACAGATGTTTTTTCAGGCAGCTGCTTCCACATCTTCCTGGGGCTCAGGTGACAAGGCAGCACAACTGTACTCCCAGCTTTGGCCCACACTTTCATCTCCCTGCTTTTCCCCTCTGCTGCTCCTGGTAGGATGAGGCCAGCTGTAATGAGATGGAAGGCTGAGCAAAGGATGGGACTCACGGAGCAGAGGGCACTATCTGGCCATCCTTGGTGGGGTGAGAAGAGTGCAGATTCTTCCTCCCAGACCTGTCAGGCACCAAGTAACACCCAGACTCAGTTTATTGAGCTGCTCTGCCCTCCCTCATACTTTCACCCCTCTTACCATTGAAAACCAGCAGACTGAAGGTGAAGAACAGCACTGGGGACACCAGCCTCATGGTGGCATCCAGGAAAGGCGAGAGCCTGTGTCTTCCCACTTGGGTCCGTGCTTGATCAGGTCCAAAGCATTAAGAGATCACCAAAAATGAGGCATGGGCAAAGAAGATATTAAAGTGAGTGGATGAACTGAGGGGGATCACAGGGACATGCTTGCTCTCAGGCTGTCTCTCTCTCTGATCAAAGTATTTCCCTCGATGCCCTTATATTGCAGGTGGGCAGCTAATTTTCTCGTATCACTAAGAAGATGCGTCACAACCAAGAAACCAGTATAATTCTGACAGCAGAACTGAAGCCAGCGAGAGAGAAGGGAGGGACCAGAGACACTGCTCTAAGCATCTTTTAGTGGAAATACTTTGGGTCGCTGTTGTTTTCTTACAAGTTTCGCTTCTACATAGACAGTGGAAAAAGTGTAGAAGACACTTCCCAGCAAGTGCCCTTCATGTTTTTCTTTCATCTGTTACCTTTTTTGGTTTGATCTTTCCGCCTCTTACAGATTCTCTCTAATTGATTTAGGGTTTTTGGGAACATGTTTGTCTTTTTTTCTAATGTTCATTTTTTGTTTTTGAATTTTCACCACCCCCCCCCCCTATTTTTTTTTTTTTTTTTTTTTTTTCATTCTTTAATGCTTCAAATGTGCCGATTTCTTGACTTTTTCTCATTGGCCACTTTACAGGCAGCATGAGGAAAGGGTCTATGGTGAGCTCCAGTCAGGGTACATGTGACCCAACAGTCCAGAATCCAGGGACAGTGTGGGACAAAGCTGAGGTGATCCAAGGAGACAGAGAAGAATATCCAGGAGAAGAAACCAGCACTGAGAAGAGGGGCTGCATGCTGTGGCACTGCAAGGGGTGTAGGAAGTGACCCTCCTCCTCTACCAGCACTGGGGAAAACCCACTCACTCAAGCTCATTCATTGAGGGGGCTCATCCTAACTGCCCTGTAGCTGCTGAGCTTTGCATAGGCCAATATATTTCCATCCATGTGTCTCATCCTGGGGCCCCTTTTGCCTCAGGGAACTCTCACTATTGTGGCTCACACTTTCCAGCAACCCACTGTCTTTGACTCTTTCAGACTTAATCAGCCCTTCATGATGGGTGTCAGACACCCAAGCCCTATAGCAGCTCATGGCTCGAGGGCTGAGATAGGGCTTTTCCTGGGGGTGAGCAAAGTGAGGTGACTCAGAGTGGCCACTTCACTGTGGAAGGATCCTTGCTTGCTCTCTAGTTTTCCTCAGCTCTGTGTTGAAGGTGGAAGATAAAAGAGAGTGAGTGGTATGCCTCACTTCAGCAGCTCCTTGTTGTGCTGACAGGTCTTGTCTCTTTTATCACACATGGCTCTTCAGCCTCCTGAGCAGAGAGGTTGGTGTAGAGAAGCCTGATGCAACCTTGTGTGCCTTGGTATCCCTGAGGGACTGCTTTGTAGTGGTCCTTCATGTCCTCTGTGTTACACAGCCCGTGGGATTGCAAGAGAGAAGAGAGGAGAGAAAATGGGGAAGAACTTGTGACAGTTGGAAGGACATGTTTTTTCCTCACGTTCAAGAAAAACAATTTTTGGTGCCCGGTCCAAGAAGAAAGCATCAATCTCTCTTTCCCCTGAATCAGCAGTGTGAGAATGGTGTGAGTGTGTGGGTGGAGAGAGAGAGAAGGGAGAAGGAACTGTGGTGGGGAGACACGTACAGCACCGCAGCCCAGTGTCATCTTCTCCCCCTCCCCTGGCTTCACCCAACACATCGGGCTCACTGCTCTTCCCCTCCCATTCCAACCCTCTCTGCACTCTGAGCCTCAGCAATGGAGACAGATGTGTTCCCATCCTGCTGCCACTTCCTGAGATGTGGTCATGAGGGACTGATGTAAAGTGCCAGGAGCTGTTTGGCACTAGGGTGGGGTTTGGGGCCGAGGGGTTATTATGCTGAGTGAGCATGTTGTGAAATGAAGGTTTGGGAGGCACTGTTTTACTCAGCACCAGGCTATCTTTAGCAAAGACACCCGTGACGTTCCTTTCTAATGACCCATTTTAAACACTGACTCCCTTGAGTGGCATTCTGTCATCTCCTAGAACAGGACCCTGCTGCAGAAATAACAGTGATTGGAGTAAGATCAGCATGGGGGCATCTTCTCAGAACCGCCTGCGTGGGTCTCCTGGGCAGAGGGGCTGCCAGGGACACGCAGGACTCCAGCAGAGACATGAGGTATGAGAGATTGACTACAATGGCAGTAGTCCAGGACAGGGATACAGAAGCCCATCTCTCTAAATCCTCCTTTGTCTGCTTTAGGCATTAGCTAGCTTCAGACAGGTTCCAGGCTTACCTGCAGCTGTCACCTCGCACATTGCTTTTCTTGTCTCGGCATCTCTTACGGGTACAAACTATGCTTACCATGAAAAATCACAATAGAAAACACTATTCTGCAGTGTCATTGAGTTAGTATTGCTGAAGGAATTTTCCGTTGCATTTCCACATTTCTGTGATACGTGCTTTTCTCTGAGTGATTCCACTTTCATGTTTTGGTCCTTGCAGCTTGAAGTCTAAAGCTAGTCACAATCTCCTGCTTCATGATGACTTTTTGAGGTCATCTATAATTTATTTGCAGGCTTTACTTGACCTAAGAAATTGTGCTGTGACTTGAAGACTGGGTTATCAGCTGTGCAACTTGAGATCAGCTGGTGTGTGCATCCCTGAGGTCAAACAGTTACCAAAAAGACCTAATGTAAAACATCCTGATCGCTGTTTGCAAACATAACAAGCAAAAAGAGTCTGCTTACTAATAAGAGATAACTAATAACTTTGTGGTGAGGGACTGTAAACAGAAACAGCCACGCCTGGGGAGACAGAAAGGCAGATCTGACAGGGGATGTAGTGTGAGCAGAAGTTGCTGGGCAGGTTGGTACCTGGATAGGTGCCTTGGACAAGCAACGAGGTTTCCATGGGTTAGACTGGGATTAACTGTAAGACCTCTGGCACTGACTCGGAAGCTCAGGGAGGGAAAAAAGATCTGATCTCAGCTCCAGAGGTGAAGGAGTGGAGCTGCCCTTCTCTGGGCACCCAGGATAGATGCACTCAGGACAACTTGCAGGAGGAGTAAAGTAGCAGAACCCTGAACCAGAAAGAACCGGTGCCCATGGCTTGGCAGGCTATGTGTGATACGCATGATGAGAAAATGTGTTGAAATAGGCACCACTGAGGTACATGGATGCAAACCACTCTTCCCCCACAAAGGCCTGTGATGGGTTCTACCAAGGCACCCACCCAAGATATATTCTGTGTATGAAGTTGCTTAGCTTTTCTAAGTCGAGGGTGGGTACCAAATGTGCTTCTTTACTTGCAGGAGGAAGTGGTTGTCCCTCCATGCTGTCTGGAAGCAGCATATTAGCTTCCCAGGGCCACAGTACACCACGTGTCAGAGTTGTCTTGGAGGAGGAACCCATTTATCTGAGGTGATAGATCCCAAAAAGAGGTGAGAAGAAGAGGATTAGAAAAGAGAAAGTTCACATCTCACAGTAGATCTGGGCAAACCAAAATGTTCCTCTGTAGAAATGCCAGAAGGAGGAAGGAAGAGTGGCTGGCTGACTGACATGTATTGGGAGGCTCTTTTGAAAAGGTCATTTTTAGAGGATTTGCTGAATGGGCAGTGCCTGAGTCACTACAGGTCTCTGATGTGGAGCTGAGGAGAGTCTAGCAGTGGCCTGCTTCCCAGAATCCCATGGGATCACTTTTAAGAAAGCATGATTTTAAGGAGTCTTTGGACAAATCTGCAGCTTCTTTTTTTACAGTGCTAAAAGGCAAGAAATCTTTGTATGACAGCCATCAGCAGATAGCTGAATATCCCAGAGGAACCTGAATAAGAAAGTCAGGAACAACACTGGGGGGTGCTGACTGAAGCTGTGAGTTGCATTTCTGCTAAAAAAACCCAGGGATTTATTCACTGAAGAGATTCTGCAGCATTCATGGGTATATTTGGCAGCTAGTATCTTGTATCTGGCCAGTAGTAGCTGTAGGGAAGTAACTGTTCTCTTTCAAAAGGTCACCAGATGCTGCCTGGGGGAGAGGTGGGATGCTGCAGGATCCTCTTTGGACATTCACAGCTAACTCTGGAGGTCATGATGGGTATCGGTACCTTGGCCAATATCTAGTTAGACGATGTCTTTGATGCCACAGGATGTCTTTGATGCCACAGCCTCTGTGTTTTGCAACAAAGAGGGTGAGGTGAATTGACTACAAAAATCCTTGCAAACAAGCTAGGTTACATTTTGACTCACTTCTCACTGCAGCGTTTGTGCCATGCTTTTAATCCAGTAGAAAAATATGTAACAGCCTCCCAAATGTCCCAGGGCTGCAGGGAGTTTTCTCAGGAGTAACAAGGTACCCAGGGCCCCAACCATGCAAGAGATGGGAGAAGCATGCCAGCTGTGAGGAGAAAGCTCTCAACTGCAGTGGCCTGATGCTGAGGTGAAGGAGTTAGGCACTGACCCAATGTGCCATGTGTCACTGAGTGACTGGGGCAGTAGCAGCATGGTCCTAAAAGATTCCCTTGATTCAGATATGGGCTGAAAGGAGCTGAGGAGTGCTCTGAGAGGAGCTGAACCCTGGTCTGAAAGTGGGACTCCCAAAATGTCTCTTAGGGGTAGCTGGAGAGAAAGAGTCTGACCTTCTGCAGAGTCCTTGGGTGCTGGAGGGCTGGAAGCTACAGTGCCAACAGCAGAGCTGGATGGCAGACTAGTGCTGGACATCAGGGGCAGGCCAGAAAGTGGGTGAGCACTGGCAGAAATGGCTGGCAAATAAGACCTCTGAAAGAGCTGTCAGCACCAAGACTCATGTTAGGAGTGGTGTCAGGAACAGGCTGAGGGGATGATGCTGGGACACGTAGTGAAACCAAGGTACTCACATTCCCACAACAGATTACACATAAGCCCCTTCTTAGCTGTGCCTTCTTCAGTTTGCCAGTGTCTGGATAGTTTTGTGAGGAGACTGTATGACTGCTTTTCTTGAGAGATGTTTTGGCCCGGGGGATCTCCAGACCAGATGTGGGTTGTGTCTGCTCTGAAAGACCTTCCAGCAGCTGATCCGGGGGAATATTGATGGTCTCCTGGGTGCCGAGAGAGATATGCTGATCCACATATGCCATGCTCAGATCCCCATTGCTGCAGTTACTCTCAACTGACAATACATATATCCCCTCAAAAACTGCCACAGAAGGATGTGCCTTCTGCTCATGGGGCTCAAATCCTCTCTATGTCTTCCTCTTGGCAGCAGCATGGATCTCTCTGACACAGAAGAGGCACCTTAGACTTGTTTCAGAAGCTGGGGGATGAGCATTGCACAGGGCACAGAGAGGTCTGGCTCTAGGCTTAGTTGCACGTGTCTTCAGGAACTGTGAAAATGTAGATCTGGTCCATGTGCTGTGTTTTCTCAGTACATCAGGGCAGGAGAACATGAGCCCATCTTATGATACTCCGGAGCTCTGAAAACTGCAGACAAATACTTACAAATAAAGGATATGTTATTTCTTTCTTAGTGGGAAAAATAGAGGGAAAAAAAAGTAGAGGGAAGATGTGACACTATGGGAAATCATTTGCAGAAGAATACTGTCTCTGGGAAGGTTTGTGTGGATGATGGCACAGCAAGGAAGGGGACAGCAGCACTCCAGAATAGTCATGAAGAGAATAAAATCTCTGATTTGGTGATGCCCAATCATTTTGCTTTGAACAAAGACTGCTAGGGAGGGAGATGGTGCATTTTTAAACTGAAAGGGCTGATTGAAAATCAAAATGGATTTATTTCTTTATAGTTTAGTTTTCAGCTGGGTCAATTTTCTGATGCTCATCAGTATTGAGAAAAGACAGGCAGCAGGAGAGGTGAAAGGGAAGATGGGATTTGCCCGTTCTGCAACACTACACATTGATGCTGGATTAACACGATTGTGTGACAGACTGCAATTCAGAGTGTGGTGGCAGCTGATCTGTTCTTGCAATTTCCTCTCCATTTGGCACTCATGGCAGGCAGCAGCCTGCATCATTTTGTAAGATAGCTTCCAGTGCTCCACTAAATAAAAATGCAAAATCAAATAAACCCACTTGTTAGTCACAGCATCACAGGAAGATTCATGTTGGAAGAGATCTCTGGGGTCTCCACTCCACCATTCTGCTCCCAGTAGCGTGACTTTCAAACTAGACTGGGTTGCTCAGAGCCTGGGTGAGGCAAAGCCTGAATACCTCCAGTAGTGGAGACTTTCCTGCCTCTCTGAAAACCTGTTCCACTGTGAAACACCTTTGTCCTTATGTTCCATAGTAAGTTCATTCATTGCAGCTTGCGCTCCTTGTCTCATCCCTTTTCTCTGTCCACCTCTGGGAGGAGTCTGGCTCTATCTTCTTTCTAGCCACCTTTGGGCAGTAGCAGGCAGCAGTTAGCTCCTCCCTCTTCTTCAGGCTGAACAGATGTCCCTTGTCAAGCATCATGTCCTCCACCCTCCAGCCATCTTAGGGCCTTTTGCTGGACTTGCTCCAGTATATCAATGTCCCACAGTATTGCAGATGTGGCTTTTCATGTGCCATGAAGACAGGATTAATCCCGTCTTGCTGACCCCTTGATAACGAAGCCTGGCATTTGGCTAGCCTTCAGCACTCCAAAGAGACACTGATGGCTCTGGAGCTGCCTCCATTCTCAGCGTGATGGCTATAATTACAGCACCTACAACAAGCTTTGATGGTGGCAGGGCTGACTCTTATTTACCCTCAAAGGAGGTTGGGATCAAAAAAATCAAACTGTATTTCTGTGTAAAGGGGCTTTAAAATTCTCAGTAAGGGGTGGGACCTCCTGTGTCATGATGAGGACTGGGAGAGATCTGGGATCCCAAGGTGGAGATCCAACTAACTAAATATTAGTAAGCTCCACCAGGAGTTGGTGACTGAGATGCAATTAAGGCCACAGGGGGAAAACATGGGTATAAGCTCAATATTTATTTTTTGTTGTTGTTTCCTGGTTCTAAGAAGTTTCTGTTTGCAGGTGTCAGGTCCTGTTCTCCAGGAGGTGCACAGGCCACACTGAGCAGCGTTCTCTGTAACAGGCTTCTCTGTAACAGGCTTCTCTGCCAGGTTTTTCTCAGAAAGCCACAAAAGACCAAAGGACCCTCTCTAGCTGTACAACGTGCATAAGAGCAGAAGATAGAGCAGCTTATGTTTCTGTGTCCTATATAAAGACTTCAGACACCTTGTTGGTGAGATGAAAGTGTCCTAGTAACTCTGTGAGCTTCCAGTGCTAGGCTGCCACATGATTTGTTCAACATCCAACTGCTTTCTGATGTCCATGGCTATCTTGTGCTGCCAGAATGTGGTTAGGAGAGCTTCACAGCTCTGCAGGTGTGACTGTGTCTTCTGGCATGGTGCACATTTTGTATTTGCCAAGGTTAATGGAAAGCAACTGCCTCTTAAGACCCCTGGTAAATTCATACTTAAAATTAAAACATAAGGTTATATATTGAGGAACAAAGGATGTAGATCACACTTCCAGAACAGAATACAGTATCCTGGGAAGACAAGACTCCAGGGAAGAAGATACATGAGAACATGCTGTAAAATATGGAATCTCAAAGAGTGAACAGATTGTGTTACCTCTGTTTAACAGTACAAGGTACTGGAATGTGTCCATGATTCGAAAAAGGATGTGGAAAAATTAAAAAGGATTTAGAAGAGGGGTACAAAAAAAACCCTGACTTGGGGTCTGGAGATCTTGCTTACAAATGGACAGAACTTGAGGTGTTTGATCTATATTACCTGATCCAAAGGAAACAGTGGTGAGCTCCGGCAGCGATTTTACTGCAAACAAAATTAAATTAATTTTACATGTCACAAAGAAGGTAGAATTATTGTTAAAGGATGTTGTAGAGACCAGGACTATATATTACATCAAATAGGGATTAGGTAATTTGTGGAGGATCAGTTCTTCACTGGCCACTGAATATGATGGTCTGGGTACGAATGCCAGCTCAGGATGTCCTTTACTCTTGCTTACAGGAAGCTTCTATATGATGTCTTGATTCCCAGTGCCTTTCCCTGGGGTCTTGTATCAGCCATATCTGGTTATTATCATAACCAGAGAGAACTTTGGTGTAAGCATTTTACACTCTTACATTTACAATCTAGCTTTGATATTTTCTCTCCATGAGGAGAGATGTGAACCAGAGGCAGGTTCTCTACTCAAGCAGAGGTGCATAAGGATGATTGGTGGCTCACAAAATTAAAACCAAAATCTGTCTGGAAATGAGGTACATATTTTTCACAGCAAGGCTCTGATGTGGAAAGAACTCTTGTGGTGGCCTCTTCATTGCCTACAGACTATCGATATGAAAAATCAGAGAATGGCTTGAGTTGGAAGGGAACTTAAAAATCATCTAGTTCCAACCAAAGTGGCTGACGGACTCCTCTTGCTCAGCCCTAGAATCTCGAGTTCTCTGCAGGAACAAAGAGTCAAGCCAGCTGATTACCATCATGAGAATAAACCACTCTGTTCATATTTCCCCAGGCTTTTCCTTTACTCACAGACCTGACTGGAGGTCTTCCCTGAAAGTGCATGTGGGCCTTTTTTAAGACACAGGAAAAAAGCCAGCTGGTCTTGCTCTGCAAGAGAATTCCAGCACAGGGCTGGGAAACAGCAGAGGAGCATGACTGCTGAGCTGGGGCACATAACCCACAGGGAAAAGGAAGGAAAAGGCTCCTGGACTCAAATGAACTGAGGCGGTGGTGGCATGTGGGTGTGGGGATTTTCCCCCTGACTTTATCAGGGTCCTGCTGTTTTTAACTTAGCTACAGGTGGTCAGAGGGCTCACTTGTTCCAGGCTTAAAGGAGATATAGGGGTTTGTCCTTTGTTTTAATTTTTTTGATCATTATTATTTATTTATTACTATAATTTTCTTCTCTGTGTTGCTTATTGAATCAAAATAAAAGTCATACTGAAAAAAACGGTAAACCCAAGGTTCTGTGTGTCCTCTGTCTGAACTGTAAGACCAGATGAACTTGTGCAGAGGAGGAAATATGGACAAAATGGTGCAGTCATGAACCAAAGGTAAATTTCAGAAGCCTTAACAATGGAAAAGAGAGATACAGTTAAAATACTGTCTCAAGACTGTTCAAAATAATAAAAAAACCCAAACCCAAGATAACAGCATTTCCTACCCTGGTCTGTGAAGAAGAAATGTTTCGGGTGGATATAAACAGAGAACTCCTCTAAGTGAAGGGGCATGCTCATTGAAGTGTAGGAGCTTCCCAGGAGCACGAGGGTGGGATTCCTCCTTACAGCTGCTCTCACAAGGAAACTGATGCAAGAGACTCTCTTCCAAGTTTGCTTTCCTGTCTCAATACCACTGGAAGTGATTGCCCCTGGCTACACAATCACCCTCTCATGCACAGTTTGTCATAATATGACTCTTCATGGGGCCATAAGTCAGACCAATGTCAATATTAGGTTTAAAAGGAGGAGGAGAAGAAAAGGTGGGTGTGTAATGAGAATAAGGAATAACTCAGATGACTCCATGGCATGTTCCTACAGGCAGCTGCCCTAGCACGACTAAGTGAATGAGAAGCTGCTGAGGAGTGGAAAGAAAACATCTAAGATGCCATTGCTGTCACATAGAATTACACTCTTGATGGTTGACTGATACCTGTAAATGGCTCTGGGAAAAGTGGACTACCCAAGGAGTGTCTTAAACCCAGCTGACAGTGAAGCACCGAGAATTTTAAGATACTTGGGTGTTGTGGTTTGAACCCATCCAGCAGCCAAACACCACAGAGCCACTTGCTCACTTTCCCCCATCCTGGTGAATGGGGGTGAGAACTGGAGGGGTAGAGGTAAGGAGACTTGTAGGTTGAGATAAAAACAAGTTAATAATTGATATAAAATACAATTAAAGTAATAATGCTAATAGCAATAATAATTGCATATACAAATCAGCAAATGCACAGTGCAATTGCTCAAGACCTGCTGACCAAAGCCCAGCTCACCCCTTGCTAGCAATCCTGCAGGAGAGAAAGTTCCTAAACTGTAATCCCAGAAGAGAGAGAGACAGCGTCCCAGCCAATTGTCATCTATATACTGAACTCGATGCTGTATGATATGGAATTCCTCACTGGCCAGTTTGGGTCTGTTGCTCTGACTATGCTCCTTCCCACCTTCTGGTGCACCTACACACTAGCAAGACATGGGAAGTTGAAAAGTCCTGAATTTCTTAGCAACATCTGGAAACATCAGTATCTCACCAATATTCTTCTCATACTGAATCTCACCCTGAAGTCAAACCACAGCACTATTCTAGCTGCTAGGAAGAAAAAGTTAGCTCCATCCTAGCCAAAACCAAGGACACTAGGCAGTTGCTGTGTTTGACCAGAGACTCGTGGACCTGCCAGCTAAACCCATAACTTTGTTTTCCCAAGAAAATTCTGTAACTGACAACTGTAAAACAGGTTCTCCAAAAAGTTGCAGTGATCTCAGTTACTGGTTCTGCTGTTGGTCATTCAGTATACATTCTTGATAACCAACTGAAGTTGTAGATAACATGAAAAACAAGCCTCTAACTTCCTAAGGAGGGAGACTCAAACATCAAGGGTCTACCTAGGAGATCCAATAAGAGAGGGAATGCTACTGGGAAAGGGTCCAGAATCAGCTACACAGCTGAGAAGAATGTAAGTAGTGCGGATATGTGCCTTTCTAGTGGAGGGCCCCTAGACCTGCCTCGGACTCTCTAGGCAAAGGAAACCAGAGAAACACCTCTGTCTGTTCCAATCAACCTGTGGGCACCCAGCCAAGACAAATCTGATGCTGACTGACCACACAGGGACTTCTCAGTTCTCTGGGTTTATGCAACACCAGCAGTGTGATCAGAGCCATTTTTGGTTCCTCCACTCTGAGAGACAGCTCACAGTATGTTCTGTGCCTGGCATTTTGGGAACAGAACAACTCAGATGGAGATGGCTCACTACTTTTCAGTAAAGTATTCACAGACATGTCCACTCTGGTTCCACAAGGGTGGCACAGGAAAGCTGTAGACACCTATGCTTAAAGGACTCCAGCAATTCCTCTCCCAGTAATAAACCTGTTCAAGAGGATCAAGAAATGTGACATAAGTAAGGTGCACCCTCCAAGCTGAAAGAGGTATCAGTTTGAACTAGATTTGGTTGTGCTGCCTATTGTCCCAGAGTGATGCTCTTTTTCAGCACAAGCAGAGGTCTTGAAAGAAAAGATTGGGGCTTAGCCTTTGTGTCCCAGATAAAGCAGCGTCCTCCTGGAGTCTTCGGCAATAAAAGCACATCATACAGCACTGAGATGTTCTGCCATATAGCAAGTAGAGCACTGCAGGTGTCACCACTAGATCCCAATTCCATGACAGCTGTCTTCCTTCTTGTCTGCAGTCCGGGATTCCACCATCTACCTGTAGGATTTTCACCCTTGGAAGTAAAAGCAAAAGCAGCACTGGGGAATACCAGGAACACCTATAGGAATCTTGCCACAGCTGGGGGACCTTAAGTCAGGATTTGATCTGGAAACCCTTTAAAACATAGAGAAACTGAGGTGGAAGACAATCCTCTCCCAATGAGAAACTGCAGTCATCAGGGCACACTGTTAGCAGTGCTCTACAAGAATAGTTATTTCTACAGCTATGGAAAGGGATTCATGGATCATGAAGCAGTCTGTATTTAATTATGAGCAAAACCTCATGCATCATCTGAATTACAAGGATGGCTTTCCCAAACTTCTCTACTGAATCTTCTGTGAAATTTACCTTGTGGACAATTGGCAAATTCCCAGCTCAAACCTGGGCCCTCATCTACCATGCTGCTATTCTGGGAGCACAGGAGGTTTGTTGGAACCATATACAACAGCCTCAGCTGTTTTCAAGACTGGATCTAACATAGGAAAAAAAAAATTAGAAGTACCAAGAAATTGTCCTTGACACAGAGAAACAACAACTCTAAGTTTCTGTTGTGCTTATAGATGAGTTTACCGAAGTGCTACCTGAGCGCATGCTTGTGGAGTGCTGTCCAGCAAAACCCCTTTTGTGAAGTCATTTGGATGTGCAACAACAGAAAAGCTGATAAAGGATGCTTCAGGTAAAGGTCTTTGAAAATTTTCATCACAAAATATGCAGGCTAATAAATGCATCCTGAAATGATGATTGAATTGCTGCAAGACCTGGGAAAGTCTAAGATATGACTCGACCTGAGCTGACAGAGGGTTATTGGCAGACATACGGAATCACAGACCTCTGGAATCTGACTGTTTTTGTTACATCTTACAGCTTTTACTGGGTTTAGGATTTTCCATCTTGGGTGTGTGAAGCTCCAGAAATATTTCAGATTTAGGAATAAAATTCTTAATTGCAGGACATGTGGCCAAACACCCTGCTGACATGTCACCTCTTCATGGTGACTAAATTGAGAATAAAGCATCCTGAACCCCACCAGGATATGAGAAACTTTCAGCTGGACTTCTTAAGACAAAGTGTTTAAGATACACAGTAGAAAACAGGAACGATAAATGTCATTATAAAAACCACTATGATCTGCAGAATGTGTGGCTCCTGCAGCACCTCTGTGACAAATGGCATCAGCTAGATATCACCCAGAGCACATACATGGGTCCCATTTCTTCCATCCTCTTTAATGGGTGCTTTGCAGCAAGTCACCCAGTCATCTGCCATAGCCTCCCTGCACAGGAACACCTGACAAGGTGAAGCTCTGATATCCAAGTTCTCTGAAGCTCAGCTAAGTATCTACTACTGTGCACAGATACTTCCAGCTGGGACTCAGGCTTCCTGAACAGCCTGAGATGGGAAAGCATCCTTTTCTGTGTCTGACAGAAAATGCCTCCCCCAGGAGCGAAACTGTACCTGATGGCACCACGCTTGATCCATAGCCTTCTTGTGTGGTTCTGACCCTTGAATACTAACACCTTAGGTCTCTCCCCACTCCTGTCACTGTCCATGTTTTGCTAAAATTGTAAAAGCTCACCAGGAAGCAAACCCCAAATTCATCCACTTGGTACACAGTTCTCCAGTCCTGTCCATCTGCAATGTGTCCCCAGTCCGAGCCCACACATGTAAACACAGACTTCTTCCCTGAGAAAACACACACACTGGATCAGCCATGAGCATGTCTGTGACTCTGCTCTTGAAATAAATGAGAGAGGTGGGAGGGAAAAGTACATGGGCTTCTTCAGGATCTGAGAAGGCAAGTTGTTTCAGTTTCCCATATGGCATATAGGAAGCAGCTGAGCAATGTGTCTCCTAACCAGAGGGACTAAAGAAGCCCCTGATCCCAGAGGAATGGGTCAGGGAGGGAACAATACATCTTCACTATTATTTTGAAGCTAGTGCAACAGGGTGATTATAGTCTTTACTGAAGCAAGAAGGGTTTTCCTCCCAGACCAGCATCAGCTGGAGGACTCACTTTTTCCGGGTCTGAAGGAGGTTTCATAATTCTGCCCGTGTGATGGTTTTGACTATACTGGTCTTGTTTCATTTATCAGTTTAATGGTGTGGAAGACTGAAGAGGCAGTTCAGAGGTGATCATTTGCCCTAGGGGTGACATCTATAAAGATGCAAAAAGCATTTGTTTCTGTACTCATCACTTAAAAATGTCTTCAGACTCAGCTCAAACTTTTCATGGCAAGCCTCTATGTCTTCATATAACTCAGAAAGATATAGATGGGAAGGGACCTCTGGAGATCTCTATCCCACCCCCCTTGGTTGCAGCAGAGCTGACTCCAAAGCTAGATCAAGTTGCACTGTTTAACCAGAAGCATTAATTGGTTTTATTCAATCAACGTGGAGTTCAGCTGCCTCCTCTCATGTTTGCCATCTGCAGCTCACCACTGCAGGCCAAGCCATCCTCTTCAGGAGGCTACGCAGCCATCCAACAAGGAGCAGCTCTCATCCCACCGGTGCTGTCCTGGCAGGCCTAGCACTCTCCACCACAGCCACAAGCTTCATGAGGTGAGCTCGCTGCTCCGCTGGGTCCAGGTCCCAACTGTCCAGTTATTATCCAACCAGACATTGCTTATGAATTTAGTTAGGCCTTTTGATTAGTCTAGGAACCTTTAATCAAGAACTGGCTGCCCTTGAAGAAGGGACAGTCTGCAAAACATATAAATCAAGTGCAATTACAGATTATATTGGTTTTATGTAGTTTTGTACTGTCAGCTAAAAAACAACTAGTGCTCTCCTTAAGTGAACTGGCTTCTTTATAATACTAAAACTCACTCCCATAGGTCAAAAAGGTCCTTGCCCAGGTGAAGAACCTTCCCCTGAGCATGCATCGTAGTGGAAGTATGGAGTCAGCAGTATTGTAATTGTATGCAGATTACTAACCAATCATCATAAAGAGGGTGGGCTTGTAAATTACTAACTTTGTAATAAATACAACACACAGAGTTTTGTTTGGTGTGCTTGATTTGTGGGAAATCACCAAACACCCAGGCTTGAGCAACGCTGAAATAAATCAGCAGTGTCTCTCCTGAGAGTGTGAGAATTGGACTTACCACACACCGGGCAACGAATCCGCTTTTTTGGACAATAGTTTTCTGGTGACCCAGATGGGACAGCTATAAGGCCTTGCCAGGATTGTCTCACCAGCTGCTGGTGGGAAGAAGCTGCTCTTCAGACTCCAAGTGCCCACCGACCTGTTGCTCGGAGGATTCTCTGAGTAATCTCCCCATCCAGAGTGGGTAAGTGGCCCAAAGGTGCAACTCATGATAAAGAGACATTGCATAAGGTAATAATAGGCAAAGTACTTTCTAGGCCTTGTGCATGTGGCAAAGGTTGTGGCAAAGGTCTTGGTAAAGGTATCGGAGAAGGTCTTGGTAAAGGTATCAGAGAAGGGTTTTTCTAAGCTTTCTGCATGTTTGTACAGTGACAACTGGAGTGCATGAAAGCGCGAAGGCTTGGATAGCAAGAACATTCTTTGTGGGTAACAGTATGGGAGCAGGACATGGGGTAGGGCAACCTGCAGAGGTTTCCCTTGCTCCCCATTAGGATACATACTGAAACACTGGGATAAGTTTGGTGGGGATCCTCTAACAAAGAAAAAGTTAAGGGAATATTGCACTCAATGGTGGCCAAAATACAAATTGGAGGATGAGGAAAAATGGCCAGAAATGGGGTCTTTGACTTACAATACAATTCTGCAACTTAAGTTGTTTTGCAGAAAGCAGAATAAAAGGGACGAAATCCCAAACATGGTTTGTTTTTTGCTTTAAGAAATGATCATGAAACAAGGAAGAAATATAAATTGTTGATATCTGATTCAAATGTGTTACTGATGATGGAAGAGGTAAAGAAATTGACTCGATGTTTTTCTGCTTGTAGTATTGGGAAAATTCTTTTGAAAATAGAGGATGAGAAAGAGGATGTGTAATTGTTGGTTGGTCCAGATAAAGATCAGGATGGTGTCGGTAAGGAAAGGAGTGTGGAAAAGCTTAGTCCCATTGCAAGCAGAACCCAGGCACAACAGAATCCTGTGATTCAGGCTCCACTGTGCCAGGCAGGGGGATCAGATGGGGAGCCTGTATTTGTGAAAGTTGCTTTTTCAACTTCAGATTTAATGAACTGTAAGGATTATGCAGGGTCTTATTGGGAAAATCCAGAGACAATGTATTGGTCTTTTAAACTGATAGCTGAAAACCATATTCCAGACTGGAAAGATGTGCAGGTATTGCTAAATGCTTTGTTTCAGCCTGAGGAAAAGGAATGGTGCTGGAAAAAGCTTGGCAGGGGAATGAGAGAATATGAGGCTAATAAAATGACTTTTACTACTTTGCTTGTGGGACAGTCAGCTCCAGATAGAAGAAGAAAGCTGCAGAAAGTAGATGGCATGTCTGAAATGCCTCTACCTCAGTGACTAGAGATTGAGTATGAAGCATACAATGGGGAAGAATGGGAGAAGGAGAAACAGAAAGAGAAATTGCAGGACAGAAAGCAAAATGCTGCAATTTTAGCAGCTGCCTTTGCCCAAGCACAGATTTGCTCTCAGGGAAGAGGTTTCCTGAGAGGGTGAGGGCACTGAAGGGGGTGAGGAGCAGGAGGAAATATGGGAAATAGAATACCTCTGGAAAAGGATCAATATGCGATTTGCAAGAGAAAGGGACACAGGAAAAGTGAATGCCCAAAGAGACAGCCAGTTAAGTGGACACCCCCATCCATACCTGTTCTGGAGGCAGATTTGGTTAGAATTGGTATGGGAGATTTGGACTGACAGGGGCCAGGGATTGGGAAATTAGGTTCCCCAGTCAAACCCCTGGTTACAGTTAAGATGGGGAATAAGACAGTTAAGGTTTCAGTTGATACAGGGGCAACATATTCTGTATTAAATAGTTGTAAAGGACCTATAAGCAAATTTTCTATGCCAGTAATTGGTGCCATGGGAAAAGGGGAGGTCAGAACTTTTTTTTCAACCAATTAAATGTGAAATTGGGTATAAAATACTTACACGTGACTTTTTGTATATTCCAGAATGCCGGTTACCTCTGACAGGAAGTGATTTGTTAAATGAGTTGGGAGCACGGGTAACTTTTGATCAGGACAAAATCTGAGTACCTATTCTGCAAAATATGGCCTGGGAGGCACAAGTACCTGTGTTTCAGGAATTAGCAGAAACAAAAGATGCTGGAAATAAAGGAAGCCAAACTGAAGTTTCCTCTGAAACCTTGACTGCAGTGATCCCTTTTGTCTGGGCAAATGAGAAACCTGGAAGAGCCAAATTGACAGAACTGGTGAGAGTGGAATTAAGGCCAGGAGGGAAGCCAGTAAGAGAAAAACAGTATCATTTGAAATTGGAGGCCCGTGATGGACTGGAGCCTATAATTAATTATTTTCTAAAACATGGACTGTTATGAGAATGTCAGTCAGAATATGATACTCCCATTCTGCCTGGTAAAAAGCCATATTCCTAGGAATACTGTTTAGTACAGGACCCGAGAGCTATTAATCAACTACAGCCGGTGGTCCCCAATCCTTACACATTGTTAACAACAATAGGAAGAGGATGAGAGAAAAGGAAATCTCCAGTGCTGCTCAGTTGTCAGGACAAGCGCGGCTAGAAGCTTGGAGGATGGGCCATTAGAAGCAAGGAAGGGACAGTTGAGGGGGTCCTGCCTCCAGCTGATGAGGTTTATAGATGGTCACAAGAATTAACTTAATTAATTAATTAAGAGTTGGGATTCTTCAGTCTGGGGAAGAGAAGGCTTCGAGGAGACCTTATTGTGGCCTCCCAGTATCTGAAGGGGGCTACAAGAAAGCTGGGGAGGGACTTTTTAGGCTGTCGGGCAGTGATAGGACTGAAGGGAACGGATTAAAACTAGAGAGAGGTCGATTCAGGTCAGACATTAGGAAGAATTTCTTCCCCATGAGGGTGGTGAGACGCTGGAACAGGTTGCCCAGATTGGTGGTGGAAGCCCCATCCTTGGAGGTTTTTAAGACCATGCTGGATGGGGCTCTGAGCAACCTGCTCTAGTGGGAGGTGTCCCTGCCATTGGCAGGGGGGGGTTGGAACTCAGTGGTCTTTAAGGTCCCTTCCAACCCTGATGATTCTATGATTCTAAATTAAATGAGTAGAGAATTAGCACAGATCCAAGAAAGGTGAATAAGTCCCTGAATGGTATCATTACTCCTGAGGTGAAGATGAGCTTTGTTCTTATTTGATGACGCCAGCATGACACCATTGATCTTACTGTGGAAGAAGAATTAGACTGAATAATAAAAAGCATCTTCAGATATGGCCATGGATCAAGCACACAGGCAGGCTTGAGATGAAGTACAGTGGAGAACTCTGTATCCTCAACTTTTTCTGGAAATCTATGCAACTTCTTGCTATGATGACCTTGTCAGCTAAAATACCACCAGATACAGCATTGGATTTTTGCAGATCTGAGGAAAGGGAAGAAAGTGTGCAATTTCCCAGTTTATTACCTGTAGCAGTGATGATGTCCTGCACATCACAGAGATGTGACAAAATAAACCAAAGTAGATATTCCTCTAACTACTTCTGTATCTGCAGCTGTATGACCTAAACGTCCATAGACAATGACAAAGGTGTTCAATAAAACTGTGTAAGATGGAAGAACTAGCAGAAGCTGTGGAGTCAAGCAGACCAGAGACACATGAGGAACCTGGCTGGCAGCCCTTTGTCACTTCCCTCTATCCTCAGAGGAAATGAGGGATGGCTGCTCATATTTCTAGCGCTGGCCTAAAAATCAGGTGCTGCCTCAGTTCCTTCTGGATGACTGGCTGAGTACAGCCAGAGGTACTGCTGTTGCATTCACATAGAAAGCAGAAATGGAGCTCTCTCTCCACAACTTCTCACTAGCAAGTGCAGTCTTTACTACTCGTAGTCAGGCACTGCTGCAGTGGTGGGGAAGAAGTGTGAAAACCGTAATCAGCTGCTGCAGAGACTCTATCATCTGCTAGCAACTTCAGCAGCAAACAGTAATGGGTGACCGGTCAGCAGAAAGTCTGGGGGAGTCCTGAGGTCTTGCTCCAATGAGAAAATATCTCGATCTCAGGCTAGATTCCATCACTTTTTTAAATGAAGCAATAGCAGGAATACAAAATTGCACAAGCACAGCTAAAAGACAGACAGAGGTTGAAGCAGCACATGGATGACAGTGCCCAAGGCAGGCCGAAGCAGGGAGAGACATTGCTCATCAGTTCCAGGCAGCAGCTCCTTGCTTTGGAGTTGCTGCTCCCAGGGAGCCAGCTGTGGCTCCAGCTGCTGAGCGAGCTCTGCAGGGTGGGATGGGGCTGCAGGGAACACAGCTGAGGCTGACCCTGGGTGGCAGAGATGGCTGTGATGACCGTGCTGCAAAGGCCCCTGAACACAGGGCCCAGCACACAGCTCCAGCTGGACACAGGGATGTCCCAGGACCAAAGGGGCCTGTTTGAACCAGGCCCAGACCTGTTGGAAGAGGAGGACCCAAATCTTCCCCCTGACACCAAGCTGAGGAGTGAAAGGGACAAGGCAAGAGCACTGGGGCTGTGATGGCCCCTGGACTGAGATGGCTCCAGACCCAGCAGACACTTCACCACTGACTGGGTGCTGGGGGAGCAGTGTACCCACACTCTGCAGCACAGTGAGATCCCACCAGGCAGACATTTGCTAGGTGGGAAGGCTGGGCAGCAGCCATGCCATTTACACCATGCTTGTGTCCCTCTGCAACCTGGGGCCAAACACAGTCATTTGGAGACAGGTAACGCTTTTCCCTGCCAGAGACAAGCGACTCTTTGGGCTCCAGCTATGGATCTGTTGCTGCTGCAGTTGAACAGGCAGAAAGCTGCTGATGCCCAGACCAAAGTCGGTATCATGGACAGCTCCTGATTCTTGGTGGTTCATTGTGTGATTGCCAAAGTATGA
The DNA here is from genome assembly GCA_024611175.1 of Megaceryle torquata. Taxonomy (NCBI): domain Eukaryota; kingdom Metazoa; phylum Chordata; class Aves; order Coraciiformes; family Cerylidae; genus Megaceryle; species Megaceryle torquata. Next base: position 28,149 of record JANIJG010021832.1, read on the forward strand.
ATTTGAAAAGCTAACAGCAGCTTTAAAGGTCTGCAAAGATAGAGACACATGCTTGACAGATGTCTCCTAGGCAGCTGGTGGGACAAAGAATTGAAGCTCTTGCCTCTTAAACCACTTCCCTGTGGCTGTGACTGATACTGTCCAGGCCATGCCTGGTGGGAGCCAGGGCAGGGAGGCCCTAGGGCAGCATACACTTGGAGCATCACTGGGCTATGTCCAGCAGCTGCAGCTTGGTTTCCCTTTCTGAAACTCTGCCATCTGGTGCCAAGGCCTGGCAGTGATTTCGAGAGCTTCACCATAGCCCTGGAGCTTTATTGCATGTTTGTGCTATGCCCTTGCTCTACCTGCCAGACAGAGGGAGGGAGCAGGACCCCAGCATGCTGGTCTCCAGCCGACAGGGGCCATTCCAGTAACCGACACAGCTCTTCCTCACCTTCCTCTCTATACCTGCTGCTTGTCACACCACCCTGTCTTTCCACAAATCAGCTTCTACTGATGCAATCAGAACACAGTCTAAGATGTACAGACACAACCATCCACAAGCTATTTGAAATATTTTTAAACGCTTTTATTTACAGTGCTAGCTGAAAACAATATATATTTTTCTATCATTCCCGTGCCATAGAAAATGCTGTGGCTATATTGCCTTTAATTTATAAAAAATGGTCACAAGAAAATATGAAGGGGAAAAAAAGGAAATCAAAGTTTGGTCCCCGATTGTTTCTCTCTTGATTTGTTTTTAAAAAGCCTCCAAATTAAAAAACAAAACAAAAACAAACACCCCAACAAACAAAAAAACCCACCAAACCCAAACAAACAAAAATGCAGCTCAGATGAAAGGAATATATAAAACCATCTGAAAAATGCACGAGGGCCAGCTTGCTGTCACATCAACTTGAAAAAAAACCAAAACAGAACAACCAAACCTTAAAATAAATTCTTCTCTGTGTGTTGTTTAATAGAACCAGTGGGAAAGCAGATGAGAGGAGGCCTAGACTGAAAAATGCACCATGGAGATTGTGCCTGCAGCCTTCTCGACTCAGTGAGGATATCTGACAGCAGGTCTGGGGAGCAGACCCTGTCAAGAATCTCAGTCATACTGATGACAGAAAAAAGGAGGGCAAGTGAAAAGGGAAGGAGAGGTGCTTGCCACTTGAGAAGCCTAGCACATGGGCCTGGCAAGGTGATGTATTGGGCCCCAGGAAACAATGAGATTCTTGAAGGAAGAAGGTAATTTTTCAGTGGGGCACAGCTGAAGGGGTATGAGGGACTGGAATAATTTCAGCTGGGGAATGTCACAGATGAGCTGGATCTTTGGGTGATAAGGAAACTGCTGTCATCCCTGTTTGAGAGCATTTCTAACCTTTCCTCATCTAAGATTGTGTGAAGCCAGAGGCTAACGGACAGTGCAAGCACAGGCTGGAATGGAGGGGGAAAGATGGACGGAACAGAGGAATGGGAGAGGAGGACTCAAGCTGAAGACCCATTTTCTGTCTTCTGTCTCTTTGGATCCACTTCATCCTACACAGGACATGAAGGTGGGGGGAAAGAGTTATCATTAAACAGTCACCACACTAAGGCACATAAATTCTCCACAAAATGCTTTCTGCTGCTCTTTCCTCCATATGGCAATCTCTGGCTTGCCCTAGAGACGCTCTTCAAAGCGTCCTCGATTGCCTGACACAACTGTTCTGTCAATAGTCACAGTGAAGACATACACAGCTGTTTGGAGGGATACCCACAGTTACTTTCAGGAGGTGTAAGAAGTCCAGGCTCACATCACTACAGACAGACCCTGAAACCACCCTTTCAAGTCCATCTTCTGGCCTAATGCTCAGAAGTCACAGGTGTTTGAGGGATCATTGCTCAGCACAACCCCAAGCACCTTGACTCTCAAACACTCAGCACTGTGACTGCCAGTGGAAGAGGCTGGATCCTAAAAGATGTCTACAGGGGGTTATTATCCCCTTGCCACATCAGATTTGCATACGCATCTGCTGCTGAAGCAATGAGACCCAAGACCAATTTGAGATGCTCAGCAGCAGTATCCACGTGGAATTGATCAACACGTAACAGGTCACCCAGTTCCTTCTCACTGTCATTACTCTCACATTATAACTCACCTCTTCCTCCTCTGCAGATCGTTTTTCTGCATGACCATCCTGCCCATTCTCATCTCCTAAACACAAGCAAGAGAGGAAATCAAAGGTTAACTGAAGGAGCACTTGAGGGAATGTAATCTCACAGTCACAAGTCTCAGAGGACTTTCCTTCCATGACCTGTTCCCTACAGCCCTATTTCTCCCATTTCCCCTATGCCAATTATTCCTACCTTCATCCTCATCACCACCTTCTTCTTCATCTGCATCATCAGGATTCTCTTCCTCATCCTCTTCAGCTCCATTTTCCTCATCCTGAGCGAAACAAATTGTTCAGAGCAGAAATTGGTGTCAGTATGACATTTCCACATGCTCTTTGCTGCAAGTGCAAGAATAATCTCCACGGCTCCAGCCACTTCAAACTCCAGTCTCAGATGTGCATTGAATGACCTCTGCACTGTTACTCAAGCAGTTATTCCCAACATCTCTGCTGAAATCCTCCTCCCAAACAGCCTTCTTTGCAAAACAAATCCTTCCAGTCTCTTCCCATCAATATGAACCTCCTTGACTTCCACAAGCTTACAGCCTGACAAGCTGCTGCCATCCCATCCCAACAAGCAGAACATCTCTGGTTACAGACTAATGACTTCACCTATGCTTGTAATACATCTGCTTCCAGATACCTTCCAACCCTCATCGATCTGTACATTTCCTCACTCTTCCTCTTCCCATCTTCTTCACCTTACACCCCTTATGCATCTCAGGATACTTCTGTGGGTGCAGGATCACACCTCCCGTGCCACATTCCTTCTAGCTCCTGCCTTCCCTTGTCTCCATTCCCTTCTTTGATCTTTTTTTTTCCTTCTTCTCACTGGGCCATGCTGTCCATGCTGTATTTCAAGACTCATTCTCCACAGTTATCCTATAGCTCGCTTTCCATTTTTTCCCCTCTCCCTTATGAGCAACTCTGGCCTTCCCTCTTTCTTCATCTCCCATATGCCCTTCATATTCATTACCCACAGCGAGCCAGGCTGACCACCTTTTACAGAACCCTCCCCAATGCCTTGAATTCTATCCCTCAGAAGGGCCTCACCTCTACTATCTCCTTCTTCTTTTCTTTTTGGACTGATTTCTCCTCAAGTTTGTCCTTCTCTTTCATTTCCTATACACAGGATGAGGGGGGAAAAAAAAAGCAAACACACAAAACATTCCAGTGGTCAGTGGGAAGAAGAGACAGTGATGCTTAAACAAAGGGAGTTTAGAGGAGATGCAGAGTAACGGTGATGGCAGAAAACGTATTAAGCATTAAATCTGCCCGCCCTGACGAAGAGAAAGCCGCGAAAACGCGCCAGAGCTACTTTCAGACCACACACGGGACAAGCAGAAGTACAGCCGAGTTTAGTGCTTTTTAAAAGAACCCTCTCCGTCGAATCGAGTCACTTCCGCACAACCCCCCCCGCCCCGCTTTGTGTCCGCACGACCCACCCGCCGGGGCCCCGCGCCCCTTGCGACACCGTCCCCTGCGGGCAGACGTGTCGGGGCCACCCCCCCCCCCCCCACCCCGCGGCGAGCCGAGCTGAGCCGAAACTAGCGCGCGCGCCGCACGGCCAATGGGGGGCGGGAGGCGGGGCGGGGTAAGGGGGGGCGAGAACTCTCCGTGTGTTCCCCCCCCCGCCCCGCCTCCCGCCCCCCATTGGCCGGGTGGCTTGAGGGCCGGGGCGCGCGCCCCCCCCTGGTCGGGCACCTCAAACGTCGCCGTACTGCCCGGCCGTGAGGCGAGCGGGGTTTGCGCCTTCCACGCACCCCCCCACCCCCTCAGCAGCGGGCCGGCTGGCGAAGGGTGGGGGGGGAAGGAGGGCGAGCTTGTGTCTCACCTTAGCGCTCAGCTCCGCCGGCGCCTCCTCGACGCGTTTTTCCGACATCCTGGCGCGGGTAGCAAAGGGAAGAGGCCGGTGGGAACCAGGCGGGCAGCGCGGGAGCGCAAAGTCCCAGCGATCCGGAGGCGGCAGGCTCCCGCCCCGGGGGCCAAAGTACCAGGGTCTCCCGCGGTGGGGGGGGAAATACGCCGGGGAAGGGGATTTATACACCGCCCGGTGACGAGGGAAGGAGGGACCAGGGGAGGGAGGGGAGAGGGACGGGAGGTGGAGGAAGGAGGGGAGAGGGACGGACCGCACCGCGCAGCGGGGAGCGCGGCCGCTAGAACAATGTGCGCTTGGAAAGGGTCGGCCGGCAGCGGGGGCGTAACGCAGCCCCTCGCGAAGGCGCCGCCTGTCCCGTTGAGGCCAGACGGGGGCGCGAAGCGCGAGAGACCCGGTCCGCTCTTCCCGCCGAGCCGCGGAGCTGCGGCATCAGGAACTGCTCAGGAGAAGCCGAGCCCTCTGCCCGCCGCCCCTGCAGCACGGCCGGAAAGCAGGGAAGGGAGCAAGCCGCCCCTATAACCTGGCCACCCCCCCCAAGGAGCCTGGGGTGGGCGAATAGCGGCACTAGGGGGCCGGGTGGGAGTGAGCGCAGCGCTGGCGACGGCTGGGCTCACGCGGCCTCTTGCCTGGAATTTTCCACTCCAGCTGCCGGCCCTCCTGCTGGAAGCGTTCCCGGCCCGCCCCGGCGCTGCGTCCCAGCGCGGGAACCAGCCGGGTGGCAGCGGGAGTGGCGCTCCTTTTCCCGCGCTCTGTCCGCCGTAGAGGGCGGGAGGAAGAAAGAGAAAGAGGGCGGTGCCCAGCTCACGGGCGCATCGACCCGAAGTCGGGGGGAGAGAGAATAGCGAGCGCATCCCGATTCCCCATATAAGGAGGGACTAATGAGTGAGAGCCTAATTGGGCTACGCAATTGAGCCGGCCGCCTAGCAACAGATTTCCGATTGGCTGCCGGGGGCAGTCTCCCTGGCGGGGGCGGGCGGAAGAGGGACCAGCCGGGACGGCTGCTGCAGGGAGGAGGGAGGGGCCGCTGGCACGTGGGACGGTGGGGAAGGCGGGAGAGGGATGCAGAGCGTGGGGTGGCGGCGACGGCGGCCCCGCTGCATGAGGTGGAGCACCCCTGGGCTCGGCTTCTGCCCCGGACGGGCCTTCCTTCCTGCCGGCGCTCCCCGGGGTGGAAGGGGGGGTGTCCTGGCTGGCATCTGTGGGGCTCGAGAGAGGGGCCAGCTTGGGAGCAGCAGTGCCGCGCAGGGTGCAGGTGGTGCGTGTAACCCGTGGCTGCAGTAGTGTTAAGAAGGGGCCCCGCCTCGCTGCCTGCAGCCCTGGGTGCTATCTCACTTCAGCACGGAAGCTGTTAAGGCCGAAGGCTCCCCGAGGGACTCTCTCCTGGCAGCCCAAGAGGGTAGATGTGTCCCGTTGACGCTCTTTGCTGGGCAGCTCCAGCCACCCACACCTGGGCTCCCGCTCCAACAGCGAGGCCGGGCGGGCGGTGTGTGTGCCGGGCAGCGTATGACGTGACACTGGCCCCAGCCGCCTGGGAACTGGTTGGGAACCGGCCCCAGGGGTGCTGGTGGTGGGGCAGGGCACACAGGCAGGGGTGGCCAGCTCACAGGGCTCACTGCCCGGCCCCGGGCCTGCTGGGCAGCAGAAGTTAACTCTGTTGAGTGGCAGGTTGTGTCTTGCGGCTGCAGGGATTTGTTGCTAACAAAGCAGATGTTCCTATGGCCGTGCTTCAGACTGTTGTTTATCAGCTTGAGTGGACCGGGATGACTAAATTCCTTTGCAGTTTTCTAAGAGATTTAGATTGTCCTACTCTTAGTGACAAGCACACACACACAAATCTGCACGGATTTGCAAGCCTATGTACAAAACTGTGTGCATGAGTGCCTGTGGATGTGTACAAAGCCATTTTCACAGGTGAGGTTACTAAACCACCTGGCTGGACAATGTATTTTGGCACACAAGGACCCTTCTTGTCCTTCTGATACAAACTTGCTCTCTGCACAAAGTCAGGATTTAGAACTGGTGCTGTTTGTTTAATCAAACGTCTTTCCCTTTGAGCATTTAATATAAAAGTGATTGGTACTTGTGGAACAGGGAGGGCAATAAATACTTACCTCCTGAAGGCAAGCATGAAAGAGATTGGACAAATTCTAATCTGTGTGACAGGGAGGTAGAAGGCCCCACTCTGTCATCTTGTCTCCTCTGCAGCTATAGCTGCTTCTCTCCTGATCTCACTAATCTACATTCTTCTTAACTACACACAGTGCGTAGTCCCTGCCCCAGAGAAATTGTCCTGTAACCCAGACACACAGATCTAGACTAGTACCAAAGTATCAAATCACGAAAACGCATGCAATTATCCCCCCTCCCTTCCCACCCTGTTTCACAAAGCTTTTCTGGCTAACTTCTCAAGTCTAACTGCTGTCAGCACTCAAGCCCTGGTTTGGTTCAAGTACCCCTCTTTCATCCCTCTCTTTTGCAAGAAGAAAATTTTAGTTTCTAGAGCTACATCCAAAAATAGGAGCCAAAAAAAATCTGTGAAGTGGCCAGATGATGTTCCTCTCTGCTTCTGCTTGTCAGGAGACACGTGGCTCATGGCTCTACTGTTCTCTTCACTAATCCAGATTTTTAATCCTTTCCTTCATATGCTCATCAAAAAACGCAAAACTACATCAACACGCATCCCTTAGCAGAGCCATTTTAACATTAATGCACAAACAGGCCTTGACACAACATCCTAGAGAGGAGTGAACAAGGAATAAATATTCAGTGCTGCCACTGTGCCCAGAGCACCTTGTTGAAACAGCTGACACACCCGCAGATGCAAACAGAGAAGCACCTGTTTGTGTGAGGGAAGCAGTTTTCCAGCAACCTGGAGGATGGGCCATTTGGTCAGCTCTACAAACTGGTGTACCACCTGTGACCTCTCCCTTCCCCCTGGTCCTTGCAGTGTGCAGCTTTACATTTCCCCATGGTGCTCCCCGCCATGTCTTTGCAATTTTTTTTCCTTATCTGTTGCTTTGCAACTTTTGCCTCCTACCTGTTTTCTTGGCAGCATTCTTCCCATGGCTCTTGCGCCGGCTTCTCTTTGCGACATCCTTTATGCCATGTACAAAATCAGTCTTGCGTACGCCCTCTTCATTTTCCACGTGTCCCATTTTGCCCTTCACGCCCATATCAACTATTGGTTTTCCCCTTAAATCCAATGTGAAACTCCTTCAGGCCGTGTGGCATGCCCGTTTCAGCACCCTAACTCTTCTCACCCTTCAGATCTTGATGGTGAGATTCCCTCAGCTTCTGGTGTGCAGCTGCTTCACTCTAGACCCAAAGGCATCCCTTAGCTGTCCCACCTGGCTCGTCCCTCTGTGTTCTGCTCCTACATCTGATTTATGCCACTCTGCATTTTGTCTGCTGGATCAATGTGCAGCTTTTTCCTGCTCCCCTTTCCCATCCGTGTTTTTCCCTTTGTTGCAAATGCAAGTGTGCTCATTGCGTGGTCTGTGGATTGTTTGTTTGTTTGTAATCTTTGCCTCAGGCTGCTTTGCCAAATCAGCAGAATATATTCCATCCTTTTTAGAGTCTTAATTAGTTAGGCAAAATGAGGGAGGTGCAAAAGTTACATGATAGATCATTGTTCAGGAACACAGACACTATGCACGCCTGTCTGCAGCCCAGACGACAATACAAAGTTAATTTTCTCTACATTTTTTGTGCAGTACCCTGCTTGTGTTTTGTGTTTATGTAGGTGTGTCCATGTGTTTAGATGCAGTACATACGGACTTGGGTACGGTAGTGATGTTACTCTGTTACATGCATTTACTTTGGTGAGTATAGGAAGTATGGCACTTCTCTACTGAGGTGTGTGTTAGGCTTGCATGTCTGTGTCTTCATATGTCAGCATGTGCTTCATGTGTGTCTAGGCTTTCATGTGTGATAGGCACTTTTCTGCTTATAGCATATGCAGGGTGCATGCACCTAGAAGAAAATATTAATCCAGTGTGTTTTAACACCTTGCTAGTCTTGTCACTGTATGCTGTTGGGGGGTGTAACAGATGCACTTCACCCCTCTTAACCAAACCAGCAGCAGTTTGGTACAGGCTTCAGAGGAGGTAAAGGCCTGAGCCGTAGCTGGGCCAAGAACTCC
>JANIJG010021833.1:0-18958 GCA_024611175.1 Megaceryle torquata
CCTTCCTTCCTTCCTTCCTTCCTTCCTTCCTTCCTTCCTTCCTTCCTTCCCTGTTCCCTCTCTCCCTCTGCCCTTGTGGTGTGCTGACACAGGTAGCAGTTGCTGGAGGTCCATGGTGAGATGACCCACTGTGAGTTCAGCTTCATTTTATGTGTTGCTACCTGGAATGGCATCTGCAGGCTGCTGACACACTGTCCTCTCTTTAGCAAGGGGTACAGGTGCCAAAGAGCTGTGGTGCCGTCAGAAGGGGAAGAGCAATCGTGGTGCAGATGGGAACATCTCTGTTGCAGAAACATTGGTCCTAGAAGAGAACACAGGGTCTAGCAAGTTATTGGAGTTTATGTCCTACAGCTTCTGATGGGCAGGACTTGAAAACATATAGAAATTTTTGAAAAAAAAAAGAGGAAAGGTGCCATGCTTTTTCAGCAAGATTTTGCATCATACCCTCTCTCCTACTGCTTTTTTTTAAAACTACTTTCCTTGTATGAGGCTGGGAAGGTAACAACCATCTCTTTCTTTCTGTTTGATTTTCTGTTTTGGTGGTATTTTTGTTGTTGTTGTTTTTTCAGATTGTGCCTATCCCCAGTGAAGGAAACAATTTGCTGTGCTCTTTTTTTCCCTTCTTTTTTTTGGTAGCTCTTATGAGTTTCACAGGCTCTGACTTTTGTCCAGTAGGCCAGCTACACTTTTCATGGCCAGGGGAAGAGAGACATCAGAGAACATGACTGACTCTATTGGGGCTGGTAGTGGCATATAGTAGAGAGCAATCACTGAAACTCTGCAGCTTCTCTGGTCCAGCTACCAGCCCTGCATGACATTTGTTCACCACCTAGCAATGTTTCAATAGCTTGCACTGAATTTATTTACTGGGGGGTGTCCCAAGGAGGCAGAGATGGCATTTATCAGGTGCCAGTTAGCAAAATCTGCTACCTTTGCCAGCAAATTGAAGAGCCACTGCTGTATTAGGAAAAATATATTATATATAGAGCACCTATTAATAGTCTTATCTCTGTCTACAGTGAATTGGTGTGAAATGCTCAGGCTTCTACCCAAATTGCAAATTCAAAATGCTGTTTGGATTAAGCAGACCACAGAGCAGAAAACCAGTTTCATGCAAGCTCTTAATGCGATGTAACTGCAGCTATCCACACTGAAGCTTCAGGTGATAAACATTGCTCCTGAACACATTCATCAGTCTTTGCACTGCCTGACATTGCTGTCCTTGTCTGAGCAGTGGCTGTTCCCTTTTCATTGTTTTTCTCCCCTGTATCACAGGTTGGGGGAGATGGCTGTTCCACAGGAGGTGGGTTTTGCCCTCCTACAAATGCTGCCTGTGCCCTTCTCTGTTCAAAGCCTCTTTCCTACCTGCTTTGTATTCCAGTTCAATCACGAGCGTTAGTGGCACTAAATGCTGTCTAGCCATCCATCACAAGACATTCAGGGCATCCATTATGATATGATTCATTTGAGCAATCTATGTTCATTATTAATCTTCCCTTACTGCAGGCTAAAGTAACGCTGGCTTGTAAGGTCTCTGTTCTTTTCAAACCTTGCTTTACTATAATTGCTTTTTCTGCCATATCTGCTTGCTTGCTTGCTTCTTGGTGCTTTGCAGGGTGCTCTTCCTCTCCATATCTTCTGAGCTATTCCATTTGTCCTAGAAAATGTTTATTGGGATTAATATGCAGTCAATCACTGTTTTGCTCTCAGCTTATGAAAGTCTGCTTTGGAATATAGCCCATCCCTTCACCAGGCTGAAGTGGTTAAATACATAAATCTTGTTCTTCTTTCCTATGTTCTTGCTCTCCTGACACCAAAAAGTGGAACATGGATCCTTAAAAGAGCAGGGACAGGCTGTTCTTCAATCTTGTGCTTTTTAGTGTTAACCTAAGCACATTCCACTTTGTTTCCCCACTGCCCATCCAGCCTCTGTCAGATGCACAACACTTTTGAATGCATTTGTGCATCCTTGCAGGTTACACGTTCTTCAAGGTTAGTTAATTTTTCCCCCACAGATACAGCAGGAGATTTCATGAGACTAAATTACATCTGTGTCCAGCCAGTGCACTGGGGAAGGATGAGGAAGACCCTGTTTCCAGCCCAGATATTGTTATGAAGGAGTGAAAACCAAAAATAGGTAATAGCACCCCAAGAATGTGATGATGAGATGACCTGACCCTAGGCAGCACATTTGGTGTCCCTTTAAGTCAGAGACACCAAATCCTGGCCATTGACTGGGATCCCAATTTCACCTTAGAAGTAACAGAGAGTAAATGCACCACCAAACTGTCCTGGTCTGCAATCAAGCTCTTCTTGTTTCCCCCACAGGAAGACATATTGACCCAGCATCTCTCAGACCTGCTGAAGTGAAATGGCTCCGGGAGCCTCAGCTCAAACCACATTCCCACTTCCTGAACACAACAGCTCTAATTCATGGTCCTAAACAGTTACAGCAAAGGATGGACAAGCCCACATCGTCTCTGATTTGTTAGGAAACAACATTGGATTACTTTTTTCCTGAAAGCAGGGCAGAATAGCCAAAGGCCAGTACATTCTGTTGTATTCAAGGTTAAATCACTCCAACATTAATTTCGTTTAGCTACTGACAACTGACTTACAAATGAGGCCAAATGTCAACAAGCAGTAATTTTTTTTTTTTTTATTGGGGTGCTTATATTCTGTATGGGGGATCTGGAAAAAAATCTTGGTAACCAGTGATCCTAAATATTTTAATAACTGTATGTTTTGGTTTGGTTATTGAGAGCTAAGCTATCCCCTCCCTGAAATGCAGAATCAGTGCTGGGGAATTTTTACCCACTTAGGAGCAGGAGGAACATTAGCTCCCTTTGCCTCCATTGCACTGAAATCAACTGCTTTTTACATTTTAGAGGAGAGATGCAAGCTGCAACAACAGAACAGAAAGTGAAGGAGCTGGGAGTAAAAGGCAAGTACCTCTCAGGAGAAAAGGCAAAGGGACTACACAAAAAACTTCTGCTTGGCTGCTCTGATGTTCCTCTCCCTAGCAGTGCCCTTTCTAATGATGGCACACTGTGCATGCTCACACTGCTTTCCTCACTGACAATTTTATTCAGGCCATCAAATTAGCCAGGAGTGGCAGTGTATGTAAATGAACAGCAACAAAGCTGCCTGGTAAGTCTTTGCTCTGCCACAAACTTACAGCTCATTTCCTGTCTGCTTCGTTTACCATCTTTATCATCTTTGTTTCTGGGATACTGCCTAAGGTCCAGATGCTTGTGTAGGTGTCTGTAATTCACATCCTTAAGATTGCTGCTGCAAGGTACAGTTTTTCACACAATATAGATGTGAGTCTGACATGCTGCCATTCAGGTCAGGACTGTTCCTAGTCACCACCCTTGCACACCAAGTCTTCACAGGGATCCAGAAAGGTAATGTAGTCCATCCTCCCACCGTGGCCAAATTGCTCTTCAGCATCTTGGACCATGTATGTGGAGAGTATAACACAAGGGAAAGCTGGTCTGGGTTGGACCAAATGGATGCTGTTCCCTGGAAGTGGCAAACAATAATAACAAGAATGTGGTCTGCATACTGGAGTTAAAAATCCAGAAGATAATATTTGGCTTCTGTTACTGCTGTAGGTCAAGTTGTAGATTTGGTTAAAAACCTTGATCATTCTTTGAATGTTGTGGTTGTGAAAGCTAAGAAGGAATACAGGAGCTACCCCTTTTCAGCTACCACAACTTAAGGTGAATCTCTTAAATATCTTAAAAAAAAAAAAAAAAAAAAGAAAGAAAACTTGTATCTTGCCTGTGACAGCATTTAGCAGTTTTCTTTACCTTTTCAGTTGATTAAGTGGCTTTGTCTATTAAAAACCTCTTGATAAGACAATGAGAGCTATTGGCAACTCATGAGAATGTGTGTTTGGTAAATAGAATTACAACTCTGAGAAGAAATACGGCGAGTAAATGGCATGGCAGTAGAAGTAGGTTAAAACACTGTTATTTTAGCAGGTGAATTCCTAGAAGATGATCAGGGAAGCTGTCACAACCTGATTGAGGTTGTCACTGAGTGATACCCTGCAGAAAGACAGTAAAACATCTCCTGTACAGCTGTAACATCTCTAAGCAACTTTCTTGCATTTAATATGCTCTGATCTGAGTTCCAGCAATGCCCTGTTTAGACTAGGTGCCTTCTGTGTATGACCACAGTCCCAGCTTGGAAAGGTTCCCCTTGTCTTCTGTGGATGGCAACCTTCATTCAAAAGGCACTAAACTCACACCCCTTATTCTAGTGCCTGCTGCCTCACATACTGAAATCCTCTTTTGGATGGTTCAGTTGGTGATGAGAGCTCATCTTCCAGATGACAGTATCTGTAGCAACACACACAGCTCTCTCCACCTCAAGAACGCTGAAATCAACCCAAGTACCAGAGCTGCTCTTTAAAATATTTAATACACAAATATTTTACAAATACTATTTTAGCTGTGGAGTAATAACCTGGGAGTGCCTGAGAGAGCCAGACAATTTACATCCTCCCTTTCCATATAAGCTGTTTTACTGGGACTTCCAGATGCCAAATAAATTATTAATCAAGTCTGAAAAATACACTGGAGCTTTCCTTCTGGAGAGGAAGGGTGATGCTAATCATCAGATAGATTTGGCATGTAAGTCACATTGTCACTAAACAACTGATTGACATCTTTCACCACTGTTTTATTGTGTTCAGAGTTTACCTATCTCTCTTGGAATAGGTTGAAAATGTCTACTAATTCCTCCTTTTTCAGTGCCACCATTGGTGATGTACATTTGTCCCAGCATAGTGACTCACATTGAAACAATCTACAAGGCAGATGGCAGAACTGCACAGCATGCTGGTGGGGCATTAGAAAGCACAGGAGAAAAATCCTGTGGGTCATGGTGTATTGGGCTGTTTGTTTGTTTTGGGTTTTTTTTCCATTTAAGTTATGATTAATGACTGTCAGTCATCACAAACCAAAGGATGCAGCTTGTGAACACCCATGCAATGACTTCAGGGCAATGTGGTAAAGAAAAGGAGAGATTTCTGGTATTTTCATGACTTTTTGTCAGCTTTTGAAGTGTCACAGGCATTTGATCAACTTATTCATTCCTTACTACAGGGCACAGAACACAGAATTGGAGATATCACAGAACAGACATCAGCTGGACTGTTAGTGTAGGCCCTGAATTAGCTAAGGGCTCTCATTTTCAAAAGAACTGGACTCCAAGAGTCTCACCATATAAGCAAATCCACCATCAATGTCTGTAAACAGTGGTCAACCGCTGTCACCTGCTGACAGTGTTACTTCTGACAGTGGTCAAACACTGGTCAACCAAGTTGTCATGTAAAAGTCTCTCTTAACACAAAGACAGTTTGCATGCCCCGTTTTCCAGCTAGAGGTTAATACAGAAAAAAAAATAATAATTGTGTCTCAGGCACTATTGTTTTTTTTGATTGAGCCATAGTTGTGGAGTTGAGTACTCATGTCTTCATGATGCTGGTATCTAACCCAGAAAGTCCAGGCCTTTAAATCATGGCTGAGAGAAGTGATGGTAAGTACAGCTAAACACTAACTGGCCATTGGTGATCTCCAGAAACATGACCGTGCGGTTCCTCTGCTGCTAGTCTGATGTCAAAAGGAGCAAAGGCTATGACAGTTGTGCACAGATCATTCTTCCATGGTATAAAGAGGGACAGATGAAGAAACTGAGTGCTTTCCCTGCTGATTCTGCTGCTGTTTTCTTTTAAAACACATTTAGTTTAATCTTTAAAGTGTCCAATTCTACCCTGAGCATTTTATATCAACAGAAATGCATTACTACAACCAGAATGCACAGCAGACAACCATAAATACACACACAATATATCTTGAGATGCATAACACTATTTCTTCACTCTTCTGTGTGTCCCCAGCACCCAGTATGTCAGAATCACCTCTTGGCACCCTGCTTAGTAGTAATAAATCAGGCTCAGCTGATATGATCCAGAGCCAGTGGGCATCCTTGGTACATACCTTGCTGCCAACCTATCCTCTTAATACCAGGGTTTGCTTGTGTGTGTACATTCATAGTGACTTGTTTCCTAATGAAGTGAGTCATTAAGAAGTCAGACAGGTGAAATCCCAGCAAAACAGTACCAATTAATTTTCTTACCCCTTTCTCCAATCAAAGGATGGTATAGTGCATCTTTCTTCAGCATGACCATCACCTCATTGTGGTAGGTGTTGTATAAAAGCAAGTACAGAAAGTCTCCATCTCAAACAAATAACAACCTATGTATAAATTAAGATGCAACATGTGGTAGCAATATGAGGCTGTCAGGAAGGGGTCTTGGTGCATGGCTGCCTGTTCATTATCAAGATTTCTGTGGCATAACAACAAAAAAGACATTTATAAAATTTATTGTTTACAGCATAAATATAAATAGTTGGTGTTGATGAAAGAACCCCAGTGACCTTGTATATTAAATCATACCAAAAAAGGCACTCCATGAAGACTATAAGCTGACAAAAGCTTATGCCATGTATTATGATACCTTTCTTTAATCAGAAAAATTAGTGACTGATGGTATTAATATAATGAAAGACTTTTATATCTTCAAATTCAATTCTTCCCACAAGGCTTTGACACATAGAAGTATATATCCAGACTAACACATATCTTTACAAGTGAACGACGAAACGAAATCTCTTGTATGAGAGTGTCTGCTGGTTTGATCATTATTCCCAGGAAGTAGCCAAGCAGACCCAGTTCCTAGCAATGGAAGAAATATTAGAAACAAGGTGACATAAATCACTAGAAGACAAATGAAAAATTAAAGTTTGGATTTTCCCTTTATCTTTGTCCTCTGTCTTTTTTCTTTCATACACTTTATTTCAGGGAAGTGAGAAAGACAAGATTTCATCAGCCAAACAGAAGACGCCCATGGTGCTTGCAAAGAGGTTGTGTGTCACAGCTACTGGTGGGTCATCCTTTTCAGAATGTGCAAGGGGACCTGAAGATAGAGAAAGTTCTTCATCCTATATATAGGTCTGCTGTACACTATGTTTGCTATAGGCATATTATCCTGTTATGTATAATCCTCAATGATGTTTCAAGGTCAAGTTCTTTGTCATAGAAGACATGAAGGACATCTATTTTTCGTGTGACCAGAAACACAAAAATGTGATTTGAAATGGGTCATGAGATATGTATTTTTTAAATTAATGCTGATGTGTCATTCAAATTTTTTTTAGGTGATTCATTTGGCTATGTTACATGGTATACGGGTATGATAACCAATGGGTTCTCTTTCTTGCAATATTATTTTCTGATCATGAAATTTTCTAAGTCTACTGATTGGTACATATGACATATGTGCTTCTAGACATACACAGAGGGAGAGACTTCCTGAACAGAAACTTCTTGTCCATTCCTATTTCAGGGAATATGATACTCCAAAATGATGATCCATAAGCTAATGACAATGCTAAAAAAAAAAAAAGGGACAATTTCCAGTTTTTAGGCTTATCAAAGGCTGTGGAAATGAGTCTCAAGAACAGGACTTGATGTGAAGTTGAAGAGGTTCTGATTATGTACTGACCTAGATGACAAACAAGCAATGTAAAAGTAGCAAGATGCAACATCAGCATTTTCTTATGATGACTCTCATTTGGTATGTCATAAGACAATTCTGGGTAATATCCTTGTAAGTAGCAGTGTAATAGTGAGCAAATACTTCCTATAACTCCTCACACAAAAAAATAGTGGTCTTACAGAGACTGCAAAGAAAATATGTGGCAGCATTTTTTGGGACAGATCATTTTGGAAGAATTTAACTACAAATGTAGTACACAAGGATGAATTTAGCAGGATGACTCAGAGGTTCCTAAACCTCACCTACCACCTTCCTCTTCCCTCTCTCCACTAGCACTGCTTGCTTTCATGAGCTTACTGTGGACCACACATTGGCACATGGGCAGCCTTCCTTCCTTTCAGTGACACTCAGTGAACATGATAAATGGGCTTTGGCCTATTGAAGTAAATGGAAAACCTCATTTCAAGGTGATTTGGACTGAGTCCCTTGACTATCTTTGCAATGGAGTTCTCCTTGAAGATGCTCACAAGGAAATGATATCTGTCATTGCCATTCTGCTCTTATGTGCCTGTTGAACCAAGTTCCAATAATGTGTGGACATGCACCCTCAGATGCCTCCATATGCAGATTTTACAAGGAAAGGCAGGCCTGTGTGTCCCACAGACTTGCCTGCTTACCTACAGGGTTTGAGCAGAATTGATTCAGATCTAAACTGAAGGCTCTCCCTGTGCCTGTTAATCACCTTTTCTCATGCAGCTTTTTTGCAGCTGCCACAACATACACTCCTTGGGCACTGTTCCACTGTTTCGCACCTCCCAAAGTCATGCCATAATCACTAGCACAGATTTTTTTTTATTGTAAGCAGTAGGACAAATCTTCTAGGGTAGCTGCAAATGATAACTAATTATCCTGACACTTCACTGCCCTCTCAGTCAGTTGACTACTGACTTAGATTCTGATGATACTTTACTGATGTTCAGATCAATCAACTTTCTGCACAAGATGTTATTTATATCTTTGTGTAGACAATAAAATCAGAAGGAGCCACTGTGATTGTCTATTCTGACCCCTGAAGAAGGCTCTAGGTCAAGACCTGAGCCCTGAAGGAACGAGACCATATCTCGCACACAACTATCCTGTGTTTGTAGTGATGGATAACATAATTGCAAGCCTTGGGAAGCTGCTCCAAAGTTAGTCAGCAAAGTGGCTAAGATCAGATAGGGGTTTTTTTGTGAAAAAATCCTTTTAAATTTGTAATTACTATGTAATTTAAAACATCTGTAAAAAGAAAGATAAAAGGAAAGCATTCACATGCATGAGGAGTAGCATATAAAGAATGCAAGTTTCCTTTTATACTCCTATTAATGTGTTTGATCCTCTCCAGCTTTTATAATTGCCCTCCATGTGATTATCTTCAGCTCAATACAACATTTTTTAAGCCAGTGCAGACTAAAATAGTATTGTCATACAGTGGCTGCTTTATCTCCAGTAGATCTTTAGTAAATTTGTAGTCAGCAGCACTGTTTTTTGAAAAAATAATATAAACTCATGACAGGTTTGTTCAAAGGAGGAGATGCCTCAGGGTGACTGAGGTGTAAGAAACAGCTCAGAATGAGCAATTCAAATGGAGGAGGCATTTAAATAATTAACTTCCTTTTGATAGGACTTTCCTGCTGCAGAGGAAGAAAAGATAAACAATTAACAACTGAAATGCTCTTTCTTGCCTTAGCTTTTCCTGACTATGACTACTCTACTCCAGGACAAGATCAGCATTCAGACTATCCTTAAAGCTGAAGAAGGCCTTCCTTTTTTTGAGAAGGAAAGAGGAGGTAAAGGGGCCATAGGCTTCATGCACAGGAGGATAGGGAGTGAATCAGGCTGCTTACTATTTCTCCTTGGTATTGAGGCAGAAGTGTCAGTGAAGTGTGCAGCTGTGCCCAGCAGAACACGGTGGGCAGAGGGAGCCCATGTAGGCAGGTACCACCACCTGGGATGGGATGACACCACTGCACCTTCATCACATGTGAGCTGACACCTGACCATGCTGGTCATGGTGCTCAGCCTCTGCTGTGCTGCCATCCTTGGGCAATTGACGTCTTCCAGGAGCAGAGCTGGGCTCAGGGCCAGAGGTCTTTCAGACAGAACAATAAAATAGATGGAAATGAAAAGGGAGGGAGAGGTAGGTGGATGGCTCAGCTGCAGTATGAACATGCTTCACAAAACTTACCCAGTGCAACCAATAATAACAGGCTGCAGCACCAGTCTCCAGTGCTGGCCAGCCTATCTAGTTGGTTGTGATGCACATGGGATTTAGTCATATGTCTGCTGCAGAAGGCCATGTATGTTAGACAGCATTTGTTTATGCAAATAGGAGATATCCATCCCCTTTAAATGCAAATTGTGTGAAACTACAATATCATCCAAAAATAGGATAAGCCCAAAAACTGTCTTTTGAATTGTCTTCTGCTTGGTTTGAAACTGAAGGAGGAGCAGCAGGCTGAGCAGCAAATGCCTTTTGCTGCAGAGACCTACAGAAAAACCATTGCATGACCCATTTATACAAATACAGCCACAGGACAATAGCCAGCATTTTCTCCTAGCAATGCTAATTAAGAAAAGGTTTTGAGCATTCACTGGGTACCACTTCAAAAAATAATCCTCATCTCTTATAAATGCCAAGATGAGGACTATTAATATCTTCAGTTTACTGTTGCTACCTAACTCAGTTTCATCCTTATCATTCTCTTTTGTGGATTTGCTTAAAAAAACCCCAAGACAATGAAAAACAGGAAAAGAACAAAGCATATTGAGGCATATGGTTGGGAATAAGTCTAAGAAAACATAATAAAAGGTAGGAATGCAGCCCACATAGTTGTTCGCAGGCAAATGCCTAGCAGTATATAACCAAATGGCAGTTCTGGTTTCTTCAATATTGCGTGCACAACAGTCATTACAGAAAAGCAAACACATGCACAAACATACACAACACACACACATGCACTACAAAATCATGCCCTGAAAATCATCTCAGTCTGAACAAACTGGAACTTGCCCTGCCCAAGATACCTTTATATGTTTATGATTGAATCCTTGCTCAAAGAGGAGGAGAAGAAGTAGGACCACAGTCTAAAGACCCATAAAGGATGGCATATGCTGCCATGGACAAGGAAGGGATGATGTGTAACTCAGGTCTGTGGAGGTGGAAGAAGGCAAGGAGAGAAAGTAGATTTCCATGCCAGGGTGGAGAGATGGAGGAAAAGTTGCAGGCAGAGATGCCAGATGGGACCCCAATAAGTCACACAGCCCCTTTTACACAGCAAAGAAGAAAGCAGTGGTCAGCAGACAGTGAACAAGCCAAACAGTTTTATGGCCCAGGGACTAGTGGCCCCATAGACAGGGCAGGGTTTTGCTGCAAAGGAAGGTGCGGGCAAATCTATACAGCACACGGTGGGATTAGAGCTTTGGGGGATTAGTTATGAAGGCTATTTTGAAATTTGTAGATGTTTATTAACATTTCATAGGCATATAGTGCTGTCGTTTGTCATATTACTGACATTGATCCTGTGTCTATAGTTCACTGCCAGTTAATTGGATGTCATTAAAAAATCTAAAAGTTGCTTTGATCCTGATTTGATTTAAACCACCTGAGCTGAGCAGATTTTTTCCCTGTGACAGAGTATAGAGGAGCTCTTATGGAAAAAGAGAGGGCACAAGCTGCTCCAGTGCTGCCTCTGCTCTCACACAGGACTTAGCAGGGGTAGCAAAACCGAGCTCTTTGAGCCACAGAAGATCCATGAGCAGTGTGAGGGCAGGTTGCAGGCTAGGGGGGATGTTGCATGGCTTAGTGAGAGGCTGCAAAACGGAAAGAGCCATCATGGCTTTCTGGGACTGGATGGACCACCCACCCACCTACAACTCCCTCCCAGGAACCATTCTGGAAGTCCCCTTGGTGGAGCATGGTGTGGACCTCACAGCACTTGCACACATGCAGGAATTTGTGTCTCAAACACACAGCTTGCAACACCCTCTCGATCTGCACTGCAGCAGGACAGACAGCTGGGGGAAACGTACCTGCGCTGCACTCTAGTGAAGACAAATATTGACCACGGAAACTCCACTGGTCCAGATAATTTCTGCTCCTCATCCTGTGATGGGAAGATGTGAGTGAGAAAACACTTTGCATTCACACCCATGATCCAGATGGCGATCCATTCAGGTCAGACAGGTGATTTTATCTCCTTCTTGGTCTCTTAAGAAAGGCTAATTTTCTTCTCATGAAGGAAGAGGCACCTGTAATGTGCTCAGATTGGCTTCATGGTAGGTTTTAGTCAGACCATAAAGAAAGCTTATAAGCACACATCGAAGCATGCAGAGTTCGAATGAGATAAAAAGATGGATGCCATTCCAGGAGTTGTGCTTGCAGACCCCCTTGCAGGCATTCATCAATGAAGACATTCCCAGACAAGTTGTCTCCTTTCTTTGGCCAAAATGAGTGAAAATGATGAGCAAATCTGTCCTCGATGCTGTGCCTGAGAAAAGTGTTTCAGTAAACTACCCTGTGCTGACAGGACACAAGTGAACAGCTCATTGGGTGAGCTGGCACTGCTCATCCTGTGCATCTTCTGCACGTAGATACAGGGATCACTATGAAGGGAACAGTCATTTAAAAAGGAGGTAAGGAGCATGTCCCCCACCAATTTCTGCAGGTTCCCCGAGTCCTCAGGCTAGGAGCACTGTGCATCTGGCAAGCAAGTTACTGCTGGCTATAGGGTCCTTGTGGACTTCTCTGACATTAAGGGCATGGACAAATTAAACAACAGCACAGCCACCAACAGCTCTTCAAAAACTTGCAGTGTATGGAAGGAAAAATGTAAAGGAGTTTGTGTCTATTCAGTGTTTTCCATTTCATTTAATCTTTCACTGCTTTAAAGACAAATTCTATGCTTTCGCTTGCAGCTCAGGAAAGGCTGCCATCACTTTTCCCTTGGGACAAATCTCCTGTCAGGGCAAAACAGTTAGACTATGCCACATTACAGAGGACCTGGGTTTCTGCAACATCTCCATAGCCTCATAACTCACACTTCACCTTGCTTTTGTCCTACAGCTTTATTTCTGCAAAGCACTTACATGCAAATTACAAGCTGACATTTATAAGACTACAAGTTAAACACATACCTATGCGTCTTTGAATGTGAACACTGCTTTATCCCACCCCCACTGACCCAAACCAATGCTCCACATTATAAATGATGGGAGTTTCCAAAACATCCCACACAAATTGAGAGTTGAGGAAGGGAGACAGTTAGACAAAACCCTAAGAGCAGCCAGATGCAGAAGGGCATAATGGAAATGTTTGTGACAGTTGGATAATGAATAACTAAGCCCTTGGAATTAAAAAAATTTTACAAGTTGGATGGTGCAAATGGCGTCAACAATATTTTTCCTCACATAAATCACACGCCTTGGGGTGAGTAGCAGTTAAGCTCACTCCTCACCACACCAAGGAAAATGGTATAAAGAGGATGCCCCGCTCACTGGCTGGGGGGCATGGGAGTGCACAAGGTGACAGACAGCCAAGCTGAAATGAACATTAGTTGTTATAGACTGACTTGAAAAAGTAAATTGTAAATGATCGGGGAAGCAATAAAGGCAATATGTAACTCCTGCAGATTGGTGCTCCAATCCACAAGACATGGTTTAGCTTCTGCCAGCCTGATGCCCGCAGTGTTGAACACATGCTTGTATCTGATAATGATTATGTGGAGATAGAGAAGGCTCTTGGGCAGCAGTCATCTATCACACACTTCAGACAGAGGTGGTGAAACACAGAAACTATTAGCTGAGCAATAAGGACGTTTTCTGCTAAGACCGTTCCATCTCAGTGGTAATGACTGTGATAAATATGTAAAAAGGTTTATTTGCAAACAGCAAAGCCTGCAGGGTAGTTCACCAGCAGTCCTGACTAAATTAAGTTAGTCCTTCAAGAGAGATGTTTTGGGCTCTCCTGCAGTTCCCTCGTCCCCTGCTGTGTGGGGATACTCTCATGAACACACAGGTCTCAGTGTGGTGTTGGGAACACTTAGACCATACATTCATGGGGTTTATGGGATCAACAGTTAATATTCACAAAGCAGGATTGGGTGTGTCTGATCTGACAGTCTAGAAAATTCTAGAGAATTCTAGAGATTTCTAGTCTAGAGAAGGGGACACTGAGAAGAGACCTTATTTCTCTCTACAACTACCTAAAAGGAGGTTATAGGGAGGCTGGTGTTGGTCTTTTCTCTCAAATTACTCATGATAAAACAAGAGGAAATGGCCTCAAATTGCATCAGGGGAGGTTTAGATTAGATATTAGGAAGAAATTATTCACTGAGAGAGTGGTTAGGCACTGGAACAGGCTGCCCAGGGAGGTAGTGAAGTCATTATCCCTGGAGGTGTTTAAAAAACAAGTGGATGTAGCACTTGAGGCTATGGTCTAGTGGATAGATAGATGTTAGTATGAAGGTTGGACTTGATGATCTTAGAGGTCCTTTCCAACCCTAATGATTCTATGATTCTATGATCTGGTCTTCATACCACAAATAGAAACAGGGGCCACAGGCATGCAATTTCTTTTGTCTGTACTTTTCAGAATAGGTAAAATGAGGCCCCATGCTCTCCAGTTTCTCTCATCAGGTAAGAACCCCATTAAGCTCCAAAGGGAGCCTGGGTTGCAGTCGCCAGCCCTGTAGACAGTCAGGCTTAGGAAAAATGAATCTTTTTGTCCTATATCCCCTTCATTTTGAGATGTGAGAGGGAGCAGGACTCAGTGCAATTGTCAGTTTTTCACTTTGTATAAGATATTATGAAGAAGCATCTACCCAAAACTCCTGACACCTAGATAGGCAAGATGGAGAGGAGGTACAATGCTGGGACCTGCCCATAGAGCTGGCCTGTGGTAGACTGGCATGAGGAGTTTCAGATCATTGCCCTCTTAATGGGATCCTATAGTCCACCCCATAAGGTACACATGGCTCTCAGGCCTTTTCCCACACTTCAGTAGGTGTGGACAGAGCAGGCAATGTTGCAAGTACTTTCTTGGGTTGCAAGCATGTGAAGCCCTTAACTCCAAGATACTTCTGCCTGGGACTGTAGAGTGCAACCCTGTCCTAAAGCTTCTTTCATTGGAAGGGATGAAAAATTCAGCTTTAATAACAGTAACTGCAAATACTGTACAATTAAACCCCGAGCTTATAAAATTATCTGAATAAATACCATCTATTAGAAGTCACAGGTTTCCAGTACTGCCACACCAACCTTGGAGAAGCACTGCCCCTCTCCAGCTTGATGCCTTCCCAGAAGCAACAAAAAACACAGCTCAGTTGCAGACACCAACCAGAAGCTGCCTCTGCCTTGTTCATCCCTGGGGAGTGACAAGCAGGGCCACCTCAGACACGATCTGCCTCTGCAGAAAGTGGATTTATTTAAATATTATTCAGGATGTGATTGATTCATTTGTCTATGCCTAGACATCTGATGTCATTTTGTGTTTTTGTACAGAAATATCTTTTAGGGTCCCATACTTAAAGCAAAGTGGAGGAGACATACGCACCATGTGTTGCATGTTCATGTCCATCCGCTTGGTTCATACAAGGCAGCTGCAGTATCTCCACCTTAGGTCAACAACTGCATCTGTGCTTGTTCATTCTTAGGAGTAGTCATCTGAAAATTCCTGGGGACAGGGCGGAGGAGTGAGGGGGAAGAGAGAGATAATAATAGTTGAACAATTTATTCAATGAGATTCATGGAATTTGGGATTAATACATTCTATGAATAATATTTTCATTATTTTCCAACTCCAGTGCTAACAGAAGATATGAATAATGATTGAAGAAAACACTTGAATTATATGACAATGCTATCGAACTTTGGAAGCATATATTACATGAAGTGAGGGGAATCTAGCTCTTCCTGTCATCAGTTTGATGTAGACATTCTCAAAAACGGTGAAATACGTATTTGACCCTTTGGCCTTTCCTCACATAAAGTTTGCACTCAGATTACTTGGCAATAAGAATCAATCAATAACTCACATGCTGTTTCTCTCCCAGAAAATTGCTAACAATTGCTTTCTTTCAGCACTTCAGAAATTACATCCCCAGAGGTGGCAGGCCTCTCATCTCTACAGTCCCCTCTTGCTTTGGAGCGGCACGTCCTTGTCTCCAGAGGGGAAACTGGTTCCAGTGCACTGCAACCTCCCACTGCCCCACAGCACCACATGCTGACAGCCCCCAGTGTTGTGGTATCTCTCTGCAGCAGTTGCAGACAGATCATAGAGGGGTGCTCTTCCCATATGTCATCCTTCCCAACATCTCCTCATCATTGGAAGTGCCTGCTGAATGTGATCTTTAGACACAAGGGCAAAAGGAGGATTAATTGTGAAGTTTGGCCATGAAATCCAAGATGCAGTCAGATGGGCTTGTACATGGTTTCTGCAGCTGTTCCCTGATGTTTGGTAAGCAGAGCCACCAACTTCAGCACACAGTAGCTGAGGATCTTTTTCCATCCTGAGTGCAGAAGTAATTCCTAATAAAATGAGAACAATCTAAGACTTGGGTGGATTTTAGCCCTGAATGAATTATAATATACTCTTATGTTTGGCTTAACAGAGGAGCTGGAGAGTAAGCAGACATTTTCCACCCAGCCTAAGAAGTTGTGGTTGAACAATAACATGTTTCTTATATTATCAGCCATATCAGGTTTAATGACTCCAAACAGCATGGGACATACTGCATCTCCTGCTATACCATAAGGTTCATTTCTGAAGCTAAAAGATGACATCAATTATTGGTACTGGTTTACTGGCAACAGATGCACAACATCCTTTGACATCAGTGGTGAAAGATCACGCTAAAGAAAAACAGCCAATAATTTCCACCCTCCAAAATTCATAATCTAACTGATAACTCAGCTTGCTGCAAGGGACTGATTGTCATTCATCAGCTAAAAGTTGAATTCATCAGTTCCTGGAGGGCCTCTACTCAGTCAGAAATGAACATGGTTCATACGCATATTTAATTCTAACTTTGAAAGTAGAGAGGAATTTAACAGAATATTAGAGAGTGATGAATAAATTATAATGGCATTAATGAGGCTGATGCTTATATCTAAAGGGAAAAGTCCCAGAGGGTTCAGGGAGCTCCAAAGTTACTAATAACTTATTAATTTTGGAATTGATAGTAGATAACAAATTAAACATGTTAAATATGAGTATGCACTGTGATTTCTGCTACAGAAGACAAAGTCTTTTGGCATATTACACTATGCAGTATCATTTATAAGTCCAGTGAAGTAATTACTCTTTTTTGTATGTCTTTAGGAAAGATAGCTGTATGCATTCCTAGGCACTTGACTACAGGAGGGTACTGATAAACCAGAAGAAATTTGAGAGATTCCAACTATGAGCAAATGAAATGATAAGAAATTTCTGATAAAAAGAGTAGGGCAGAAATCCTCTTCAGACAGATGGAAAGAACTAGATATGAACAGAAGAGAAAGATGGTGGGAAATTATATGACAATCGGAAGAAAAAAAAATGCAGCAAGCAAGTCAAATAAAAGTCATAGGAAAAAAGATTCCTTTATAAAATAAATATTCAAAATAACTGTCACTTCTTGCACAAAGTACAAAACACAAAGTCATGAATCAGAACAAAGGCCCCAGAGAGCCAGGACATTTTCAGAATGTGTGTGTCTTAAATTTCCAAAGTTGTGCCCTAAGATTTCCTGCCTTTACTTCTTTACTTAAGACCGTAACTGGCAAATATTTACACAAGCAAGCTATCTTTGTGTCCATGAGGTTTTCAATTCATTTCAGCAGATTTTGTGCATGTGAATGACCCAACTGATCTGCTTAGCAGTGACACATCCACTTTGCACTTCAATGCCAGCATGCTGGCAAAGTCAGCCCTGTTTCAGCATCACTGCAACAGAACCATCCCAGTGTCAACATGATCACAAAGAGTGGCAGAACTGGGAAAAATTCACACATATCACATAATATCTGAGAGGCTATTGCTGCAGAAAGACATATGATTAGAAAAGAGAAAATGGTGAAGGAAAACAAGTATGGATGGTCACCAACTTCCTGCCTAGTTGAAATAAGAGGCAGTAACTAAAGTTAGAGGAAGCAGAGGCCAGGCTAGGCAGCACAGTGTGAGATGCCTTGCACAGCACTTCATCACAATGCATGGGTTAAAAAAAAAATAAAAATACCCTGCTGTAATCTGTCTTTATCCTTTTAAGCCCCTGAGAGTGCTGTGGACCTTTTCACTTTAGCAGGCATTTGAGCCATCATAGTAAAAAAAAGGTTCTTGACAATGGGGTATGTGATATTTTATATTCACAAAAGGAATGAAAACAGGAAGTCCTGAACTACAGGACTTTCTCCTTCCAGAACTCTCAGGGTGGAACTGGGGACTCTGTCCCCAACTGATAGAGGCGATGAAATCTTTGTCACTTACTACCTATAATGGATGTACAGGAAAAAAAGGGAAGTGCCAAAGTAGCTAAATGAGACAAACTTTTAGAGAACTCTAATATTTGCCTTAAGTGAGGATTTTCTGTCATCTGAATGTGAGAGTGCAACTTGAAAGGAAGTATTAAGGAGGATTATGAAAGATTCACAGTGACCTGAGTCTAAACCATGCACAGGGTACATTTGCCTGGCCACAGGGGAGAGGTATTCCTCTTGCCACTCTGGACTGCTCCTCGCTGCTTGTCTGAGTGACTTTGGGGTTGTTACATTTTCCCCAATGTCCATTCTGCCCTTCATCTGACAATGTTTCTGTTTGGGCTTTAATCTTAGAGAGTATGAAAAAAGTGGAGCCACAGAAAAGAAGCTAAGGTTATCCACAACCCAAGATCATGGTCATGGTAATGGTGGAATGATCTGCCTGAAAAGACTGACAGACCAGTTCAGGGGATACAGTGGCCAATGCTCTGTCAAAAGAAAATGAATATGAAGACAAGAGACCACAGACTTGAAGGTACCAGTTCAGACTGGAAGGTACCTGTCCTGGTTTGAGTGAGAACAGAACTAGTTCTGTTCAGTGATTTTACTTTTCAGTTCAGTACTTCTAACTGCACTGTCTGAAATTAGCAGCCTGTTTTGACAGACAGTGTCTGCTGTCCCAATCGGTGTGTTCCAGAATCTGGTATCAGAATCCAGCTCCTGACCACAGCTCCCATCTGCTGCGGGGCCCAGTCTGGGACCCCCTGTTGCCTGCTCTACAACATCAGTGGTGATGGTGATGTAATTACCATCAGGGGGCTTGGGCTTGATACTGCCTTTGTATATATTTGTACATATTCTGTTTTGTTATTATTATTATTATTCTCATTAAAT
>JANIJG010021833.1:27361-43901 GCA_024611175.1 Megaceryle torquata
CACCTCTCCCATTTGCCACGATTTTGCAAAAATGATGGAGAGTGGTAGAGTGACAACATCAGCCAGTTCACTCAGCACTCTTGGGTGTGTCTCATCAGGGACCATGGACTTACATACCTTCAACTTATGTAACTGGTCCTTCACCCAGTCTTCATTGACCAGTGGAGAGTCATCCCTCCCCCAGGCTCATAAAATCGATGATGAAATTGATGATGATGAAAGGGCTGCACAGCCCCGAGGGTCACCGGGCCATATTCAGTAGAACTATGTGTTTGCCATATAGCCCAGACAAGCAAAGGGGTGACAGCCTAGAATGGAGCAAGCCAGCCACTTCAGCCAATCTTTTTCAGCTCCAGTTTTGGATGTGCGACTGATCTCCTCCCAAAGACTTCCAACATGTTCACCTGCTGTCCCACCTTCCAAACCACCCTACAGAGACATTTTTTGTTTCTTGTCTTTCCTGTTATACCTTTCTTGTTTCTACCTCATGCACTTCATGCATCTCATGCCTCAACATCACTCCTCTGTGCTAACTGTCATGGGAGGGGTAGGTCCAGATGCAAGGAATCCCTGTGGCCCTATAAATATATGACACAAAAGAAATCCTTAGTCTCAGGTCCGACACTATCAAAGAAACCTTTAAAACCTTTTATTACTAAGAGAATGCCATGCAAGATTACCCAGGTAAATGAATCAAAAATACCAAGTTGTCTATGCATGTGACAGAACTGCTACCAAGAAGGAAAGGGCTTCAGAAGCAGGTTGACCAACTGGGAGGAGGCTGTGGTCCAGGAAGCAGCAAAATGGAGGGCCAAGAACCAGGAAAGGAATGATGGAATGTGAAAATCCTATGATGGGTGCTGTGTGAGGGACATGCTGGGCAGCCTTGTGTTTGCAGATGGTGGCTGGAGCAGGGCAGCCATCCAAACCTTCTATCCTGACTGTGCTGTGAGGGTCAGGCAGCATTGCAGCAAGGGGTCTGGGATGGAAGAAGTTGGGTGTTTTCCCTGACCAGCAAGGTCAGACCAGCAGACAGACACAGACAGATCAAGCATCCTGGTATCACAATGCTCATTTCAGGCATGAAGGCATTGGCAACTACCCACTGCTTCATAATAAAAACCACTATGTAAGTAAAATAAATATCTTTTATTAGACAGACCAGTATAATTTTTCCTAGCCTAGTAGCTCACTTAATAAAGTGATACAACCTCTAGCCTCAGGTCTTGTAATACTTCTTATGGCATTTATAAACATTTAAGACAGTATATGGGTTGGGTTTTTTTAACCTTGAACAACTTGGAGTGTGGACTTACCCACAACTATTTCTGTGCTGCAGAATGGCCTTACAAAATTGAACAAAGCTTAAAAAAAAGTTTATTTTGTCTCCACAAGGTAATGAAGTACATGCATAAAAAGGACAATCTAACAATATAAATGAAAACTGTGACCAGATGCAAAGGATGACAAATATAAATAACAGACTGACTGTTGTGGAGCATCAGTTACATACAACTTGTACTTAATGGGCCCATCTCTACAACGACGAATAATAATAATGGTTCAAAGATCACTGGTAGCATCATTTCCTAGAATCATAACATAATCTTAAGGAAGGTTCAATTTTCACTTTAAATTTAACACAAGGTATCTGCTACATCAATCCCTGCATTTATCTACGGTCTATTCCCTATTGATAAGAAACTCAGATAACTTTTCCTGTAAAATGCATCTCTGTTAAGAAACATGAGAAATAGCTGAAGCTTTGATTCTTGTCTGTAATGCTGCATGAAATTTATCTGAAAGAACAGCTCTGATCAGGTCCTGTATTCATTTGAGGTGTCTAGATTTTGAGTCCTGGAGGAGACCAGAAAGAAATAGATTTTCCAGTTTGTTTACTTTGAATCTTTGGTGACATATTTTTCAATAACTGACAGTGTTCACAGTAGTTTTCCTTTTGCAACTTTTGTATGTAAGGAAGAAAAAACATTTTTAAATATCAGTACATAACTGTAAAGTCACAACTGTCAGAAAGGGAAGATCAATCACTTTTAATTTATCTTCTTAAAAAGCTTGGATTTCAATTTGACAGCATCTCTTTAAATTAATGAGACCAAATAAGAGGCGGAAAACATGCAAATGCACTAGTGAAAGTTAGAATGACACTGTTGACAATTAACTAACAATTATTAATTCCCCTGATGCACATTGTAATAATGATAATTATGATTAACTCATTTTGTTTCATTGTGGAGGCTGTTAACATTTGATTTCCTGGGTTTTTCCTTGCAATTTACATTAATTACTGTCCACCTCCTGTCTAGTTTTCCTACTGAAACTTTAAAAAAATTAACAGTCTTTAATATGCTCAACAAGTCTCTTCCAATTGACTTTCAACCTAATTGGCACTGTTATTTTCACTGCATGTCTGCCTGTCATCACACCTCTCAAAATAAGAATTTTGTTGAAAGAAGCTTATGCTTTCCTTTTCTTACTTTGACTTACAAACTTTTTCGTTTGATAGCTCCAGTAACTGACTTGTTTTCCAGCCCAGATGCTTGCCATTGTACATAGTTCCCCTCACTCTCATATTACATGAAGTCCAGCATCCAAGCTACTGATTCCTGTTAGTTTTCTGGTGCTTTCTGCTGAAAGCCACTTGCTGCCATCCTGTCCACCCCTATCTGCTAGATCCCCTAGCCTCTTGCACAAGTAACCTTCCTCATCAAGTCTTCCTAATGACAATGTCTTCCTAAGACAATGAATATTGCTCATCTGGAGAGTTAGACCATTGTCACAAAGCATGTGGAAGAAGAGGTCTAATCTTGACATTATTAATTTCATACAAGAGGTTAAACAATTTTCTTTCTAAAGTCTTGCAATGGCTACCTCTCATGAAGCTCATACCCATCCTAAACTATACTTATTCTGGATAAGTAATGCCAAGTGGGAAATTCCAGATTCATCTAGAAAAGTTACAGCAGAAATCCTCCTGGAGTCTCCATATTGCTAATACTGAAATGCTTTGTTGATCCCCATTGCACTCACTTGAGACTTTTCAAGTGTGTTGAATCCATTTCACGGAATTTTTAAGCTGTAGTTAAAAAAAAAGAAAAATTCACATCTTCCAGAAGCTGAAAGAAATGTACATTTCATACTGGTGTCCCACTAGATCCATTATTTTTGCCCACAATCTAGCTAAGATTTTGGACACTTATCAACTGCTCTCATTTTCAGTGAATGCTGTACTCAAGCCAGCTATTCTACACATTCTGAGAAGTGTGTTCATAGCCAAAACGAATACAGCTATCTCTTCTCTATGATGTATACCAGCACAGCTGAATGCTCCTGGGAAATTTTGTTCCTAATTCATGTATCACTGTAGTGTCCCTAACATGGCAGGCTATGTGCACGCACTGCTGGGGGCACAGAAGTAGCTGTTGATAAAGCTATCAGACTCTTACCACTATAAAAATTGGTTTTCAGTTGCTTATAAAATTTACACTTTGCTATATGTTTGTATAGGACAAGAAGAAGGAGGCCTCCACGTCTCAGGAGAACAAATGTCATTGTTAGCAAAGGCTGCTTGCGTAGGGAGCCCATATGCTTCTGCTGAAGCCTTTCTCCTCCTCCTCTTCCTCCTCCTTCTCCTCCAGCAAGTGTTGGATTAAGCTGTCTCAGCTTTAGGGCTATCCCCTGGATGATGCAAGGGCTCCACTGCATCTCAGCTCTGCATGAACCTTGGTGATTGCAGTGTTGCGTACAGTGCCACCCTGACCCCTGGGAGATGAAGGCAAATTACTCTATGAAATTCCTCTTAGGAAGGCTGGCTTCACCTGACAGCCTTCCCATCAATGCAGCTGTGGCTCAAGAGCCTGTCCTGCATGGTGAAGTAGCAGAGCAGTGGCTAAGCTGCAAACTGCATTGGGTCTGCCAACTTTGGGAGCTGTAGGACCTCAGGCTTCCAGAGCAGAAGAGACTAGACCTGTGGGCCAAGTACCATGAAGCCATTTGGCCCCACTGCTGGACAGCCAAACTGAGTCTAGGAGCTGCCACAGGGCTCTGTAGAATCATTGTGCCAGCAGAGCTCCTTTGCAGTCACAATGCATTTATTTTACATGTTTAATCAGATTTTCCTTGTACTCTGACAGATCAACTGCACATGTCTTCAATGTCCTACAAACAGGCCTATTAGTCACTCCAGGACTAAACCTAGTAAGCCTGTGATAATACAGAGCACATAGATACATTTGCATATCACATGGTAATTTTAGAAGAAAACAAATTTTTTCAGGTCTCATGTATATGAAAAGGGCAGTTATTGGTGCAAGAACACTGGCAGCATTTGTAGAAACTTTAGCATTCCACTGCTGTTTCAACATTTGACACAAATCCACAAACATGTGCTTATTTTTTAATCATAAGAGCCCCTTTCATCTGCTTGTATTTAAAAGGAAAAAAAAGAAAAAAAAGACCTTTTTTGGACAGTATCATATCTCTGAGGCTTCAAGTTTCTTCCCTCACAGTGTTCCTGAACTGCTTTGGGATGCTGTCGTGTTTCTGAACTTTCAAAAGGTAAACAAAGGTCCAAGCAAGCCATTTCCAGGCTTTGAAACTTTTAGTTGATCCTCTTTGGCATGACGTCAGCTTGTGGCTGTGTTTAGGGATCTTCTCATATGGGGTTCACAAAGCATTCTGCAAATATTAGGAAGTTCTCATGGGGAACTGCCTTCCCCTGCCTCACAGAAGATAGATATAGAATGTGGGGACACAGCACAGAGAGAGTCAGGAGTATGAGGCATATTCCTGGACATCCATTTGGCTGCTTTAACCATTCAAACCACACTCCCAAAATGTAGCTGTAGAGCTCTGCTGCTGGGGAAGGACTCAGGACTCGGAGTAGCTGAGAACAAGATGAAGCCCAACAAAACTGTAGCAAGTATGTCCCTGTTCTGGTACAGGATGAGACATCATGGGAATGCAGGTCTGATAAAACCCAAGACATTTTTTCAGTGTCTTCCTGTAGATTTTCCCTGACATAGTTCCAGTTCCAGGAAAACTGTAGATTCAGGAAGCACAACTTGTAGAGGAAACACAGCAGGACTGAGGGTAAATCCTCATCCTCAAAAAGGGTGACCAGAACAAGCATCCTCTTTTTTGAAGACTTTTAGCACACTGAGACCCTTACCTGGCACACCAAAGACAAACCGAAGTGCTGACTTTGCCTTTGAGACTCAAGAAAGCAACAAGCAAGTCAGATGGCCATTTTCCCAGAGCTGGTGGACCACTAGTTTGCTATGCAAAGAAGTGAGAGAAGCACTGGGATACTGAGATGCTGCTGAAGGGGACAGCCTGACCTTTCTCAAAATAAAGAAATAAGACTGTAAGAAACGTTCCTTTTAGATATAGGGGTAATAACTGCCCCATGGGATGCCAAGAAGGGACTGAAAATACAGGTCAAGTGGGTGGTTTTGGGAGAGGACTTATGGTGAGGAGGATTTTGAGGTTGGTTTGAAGGAGAGAAAGGGACATTATTCATCACACATTAAGAACTTCAGAGTATAGAAAAGGAGACAAGTTGTGTTATCTGGAGATATTCAGAAAACAAGGGGAAAAGGGGAGGAGAAATATAAATATAAGATGGGTATGCAGAAAGGGCTTTGTTCTCAGGGGAGTAGGAGTGAAGAAATGTGCTAATACCTTCCTGTGCAGTTCATCTGTTCTTCTTGTTATTCTCACTGATAATGAAAATGTTCCAGATGGATGAGGTTAACCAAATCTCTTGAGGAGAAAGGTTTTAATTTCCTTCCTTTTCTTCTCTTCACCTTTATCAACACTGAGGAAGGGAAGGGACCAAGCCAAATTCACAGAGCCATTCATCATCAGCCCAGGGGAATTCAAATCCCTGTGCAAAGGTTTTCACTGGCAGAAGGACAAATATGTGTTATATGCCAACAGGAGTCTGTTGCCTGGACTTCCTGCATATTAATTTCCCTGCTTGATATTTTGTGTTGCAAATGTGAAATAGGTAGGGTGGCATCCCCTGGTGTAATATAATATCAATGTGCCATAAATAGCAGCAAGGCAATGTCTGAAGGTAGCAAAAGACTATTGGATATCACCCAGTCACTGCACATAAGAAGGTTTGGAATAGGCTAGTTCTGCTCTCACAGATATGAATAGGGATTCATCTATTTAAATTCCCAGGAAAGCTCAGCTGAATTTACTTCTGAATGGAGTAGCATAAACCCCTGTATGCAGAATTATAGATGCCTTTGAAGGTACAATTTAGTTCACTCCCAAAGAGGCAGTGGATCAAAAGCTCTCATTGAAGACAGGTTGTCATCTCCATTTAAGATTAACATGGATCTTAATTTCCTGCTTCTGGAGCAGTGGCACCCAGGGGTGCCTGGGCAGAAGGTGGCCTGTCCCATCCCAGGCTTGTTGTTTCTTCTGGTCCTCTGGTGAAAGGATGGATCTTGAGTTTGGATGATTTTGCTGGCGTGCTGTGCTTCTTGTGGGGCAGCTTGAATTGCACAAAGCAGAGGTTTTGGAGAAACTCAGATGTGTTCCCTGAAAGTCACATGTCCAGGGCTTGTTGTGATGTGGGCAAGGACATGTACCCCCAACTTGAGCATCTGGTGACAGAGATGGGTCCCCTTGTTCAGACACTTAGCACTTACAGCTGCTGTGAGGATGTTCCGCTCTGTCCCTGTCCAGGTTGAAAAGTCTCAAGCACATAAGGGGGGTGGAAAGAGAGACATCAGTGTGAAATGTGAAGATTTCTTAGATCTTTTAGTCATTTTTATAAACATAAATATAATGGGTTAGCTGAGGCATTGATATTTGTTGGTGTATTCATTCATACTACATTAAATTTAGCATTTGCTTGTTTATTTTTTGCAAGTAGGTGTTTTATTTGCAGGAAATTATGACAGTAACTGAATCTATCTGACTTTTACCAGTGGCAGTACATTCCTGCAGATCTGTGCTGGGAGGATCTTCTGCAGTCTCATTGACTTTACTCTGAAACAACACTCCTCTTGCTCGCTTACACCAAACACCTGTTCCACTAATGTGGAATCACTTGTGTCTCTCAACTGCTTCATTAATCACATGGATGTTCTGATATTTTGCATTCCGAGTCAAGCCGCTACCTTCCATATCAATGCCCAGTTAATTGATTATGTTTACAGTCCCAGTGAAAACTTGAAAGAATACTGATAAACTTTACACTTATAAAGTAAAAATACATCCCCTATGTATAAGAAAATTATAAAATCTAGAGCCTTAGCTCCAGAAACAGCCAGAATACTGACCACTTTCACCCAGTTATCTCTGTGCTGAGTCTGATCATTTGTGTGCAAAGCAAATATTGCAGGCTATGCACAGACACACATGACACACATGCCACATGCATAGGTCACGTCTTTGAATTCTTCCCCATAAACATATGTTTAGGCATGGCAATCCACAACTGGCATAGGAATGGACTGTTGCATAAAAAAGGATTTATGTGAAATAAAATCATAGAATCATAGAATTGTCAGGGTTGGAAGGGACCTTAAAGATCATCTAGTTCCAACCCCCCTGCCATGGGCAGGGATACCTCCCAGTAGATCAGGTTGATCAGAGCCCCATCCAGCCTGGCCTTAAAACCTTCTAGGGATGGGGCTTCCACCACCTCTCTGGGCAACCTGTTCCACTGTCTCACCACCCTCATGGGGAAGAAATTCTTCCTGATTCATTCTCTCTAGTCCTACCACTACCCGACATCCTAAAAAGCCCCTCACCAGCTTTCTTGTAGGCCCCCTTAAGATACTGGAAAGCCACAGTAGGGTTTCCTCAGAGCCTTTTCTTCTTCAGACTGAACAACCCCAGCTCTCTCAGCCTGTCCTCACAGGAGAGGTGCTCCAGCCCTCTGATCATCCTCATGGCCCTTTTCTGGACATGTTCCAGCACATCCATATCTTTTTTGTAACAGGGGCTGCAGAACTGGATGCAGTACTCCAGGTGGGGTCTCATGAGAGTGGAGTAGAGAGGAATAATCAGAATACTCTGCAGACTTCTCCCTCCTTGGCATTGAGAACGCCCAAGCTGCCATGGTATAGGCAAGCCAGTGGGGAAGAGACCCTCTAGTCCTTTGGCTAAACTTATTCTGCCCTTTGGAGAGAAATGAGGGATCTGCTAATCCAAAATCTAATATTTTAGCCAGGGATTTGGCACTTGCTTGTACAGAGAGAGACCTGAGGTCCAGTCCCTCCTCTGAGGGCAATACACATATTAGACTGGAAGGGACTTGTTAAAATGCTGAGCTGCTTGCTGGAGCAGGACCAGGAATCCTAACGAGAAGCAAAGAGCTTACCCCAAACTGATCCCTGGACTGTGCTTAGATTAATTTATGACAATGAAGTTTCTGCTCTGTGCAGTAATCACTTCATTTCAAATGAATAAGAGTAAAAAAAAAAAAATTAAATTTAGCTTTATCTAGGGTGGAATTATTTACCATAAGCTTTGATTAAATTTTCATAAGGTCCTAATTGATTTTGGCACATACATTTCATTGTCTGTCTAAAGGACTTTTTCTAGTAAGCTGTTATCTGAGCTCTAGAACAATTTTTCTAGTAATTTTTTGGTTACACATCATATCACCTTTTTTCCACTGTAGGACTAAAGTTTTCTCAAACAAATGATTTATTTTCCATCTAGCAGCAGCCTCACAAGCCTTCTTCTCTGTGCACTGTGCCTGCTGAATTATACCAATCAAGAAATACATTTGCTGGGGTTTTCCACTGATGCAGCTACATTGGTGTACTGACTATACACACTCAAAAAACCCCACAGGCCTCCCAACTGCTCTATGCTACTGATTAGACAACATTAGCATTTCACTGGAGCTGTGTCAGCTTAAATGTGAATGTGGAAAAATTGAGCACAGCGATGATACTTCGTGGTGAACAAGATTGCAATCAATGATTCCAAATTATAGCACGTTATCTTCACTCAGCTAAAATTGCAGCAGGCTGCAGATAAAACATTGACTTTATTTTCCATATTTGACTGGAGATTATATATTTTTTCTGCACTGAAAGATCAGAATTATCAGTAAAGAATATCCTTTTTCACATCACACGCTGAAAAGTATAAAAAAGTAAATTCCAAGTCAATTTTCTTTTAATCTCCAGCAGTGGGTAAGGGACGTGGCTTGCCCCTTTTCCCACTGCTGCTGTTTCTGGGTGGTGAAAAGGATGAGCAATACAAGGGAATGGTTGTGGTTATCAGCAGGCAGCAAGCCTGTCTGTTTCTGTCTCTGGAAGGGATGGGATCAAAGTCTGGTCCCCAACCTTTCCCCCCCAAAACCAATCATGTCCACATCTCTACCCTCAAATCTCAATCTCAGTGCCATTTTGTCCCTAAACTGTCCTGGTTTCTTGTGATCCAAAACCAGTAAAGATCTCTGCTGCTTTGAGGCAGAGAACACCAAGTGGAAGAAGCTGCCTTGTTCACAGGGAAGGTGATAAGGGGCAGCGATGAGGCCCATGTAGCCCAGCCCCATGTCTAGTGATGCTAGGCAGCAGAGTGAGGACATGTGCCACAGAAAACAGGAACAGGTGGAATAATTATTTTCTAAGACAAAAGAACAAACTGCCAAAACCTCACAAGTGTGTGGCTAAGCATTATCTGGTGATAATCTACTATTGAACAGCGGCTTCTTGCAAACCTCTGGAGGGCAGTAGGGGTGCCCTCAACCTTTACAATGAGCTGTTAAGTCCTCTCCTACATCATCTCTCTAGTCTTGTCTTAATATCTTTACCAGTGCTCTGGAGGAAGTGACAGAAGGCTTGTTCATCAATTTTCCAGATGACATAAAATTGGGGAGACCATTTATTATTATGTTCAAGGACAGGGCTATCATTCAGGTAGACCTAGACTCACTGGAGGAATGGGCCAACAGGGGCCTCATGAAATTTGACAAGGTCAAATGCAAAGCCCTGCACTTGGGACGAAAGGACCCTCTGCAACAACACAGGTGGTCCTGGTGGGCAGCAATAGGCAGACATAGGCCAGCAGTGAGTCCTGACAGCCATGACAGCCAACAGGTGAATGAACTGGTACAGAGACAGAGAATAAAGGGAGTTCTTATCTCCTCTGCTTGACACTCAGTAGACCACAGCTAGACACTGCAAATGGGTTTGTCTCCTCCCAGTAGAAAAAGGACATTAATAAACTGGAGTGAGTTCAGAGGAGATGGTGGGGCTGCAGGACCTGCCCTATAAGGAGAAGCTGGGGGAGATAAGTTTGTTTAGCCTGTATCAAAAATGGCTTTGGGGCACGTAGTAGCAGCCCCTAATATCTGTGGGAAGGTCATTGAGGAGACTGAGACAGGCTCTTCAGAGTGAGGCTGGGCAGGAAGAAAGACACAAAGGATATGTTGAAACACAAGAGTTTCAGCCTGGGTATAAGGAGACACTTTTTCTCCATGAGGACAATCAGACAGAGGCAAAGGTGTCCCAGAGAGTCTGTGAATTCTGACTTTGGAGGTTTTCAAGACTGGACTGGATGAAGCCCTGAGCAGCCTGATCTGACCTCAGAGCTTACCTGTTGTGAGCAGGACTTTGGAGCAGAGACCTACTGAGGTCCTTCCCAGTCTGAGTTATTCTGTGATTCTACTAGCAACCTGTCCCATCCACATCTTTGGTTAAAACTGACCTACTCTTACTAGCTATGGCGACTTAAAAGTAGTCCCATGTAGATACAAGGGAATAAGAAGAGGGGTGAAGCAAATGAGACACCCAGGTAAAGGCAATCATTCATCATTACCTTGAACCTCTAGATGGGAAAAGAGAGAGTCAACAAAAAGCCCAATGTATATATTGAGCTGTGGTAGTGTAACACCAGTAACACTAGGTATTAGGAGGAAAGATTCTCATGCAAGCTTGTCAAACACTGTATCAGGTTGCCCAGAGAATTTGTGGAGTCTTCATCATAGAAGATATTCACAACTAGGCTATATACATGCTGATCTAACTTTCAAAGCTGGCCTTGCTCTGATGGTGTATTAGAACACATGGCCCTCCTGAAACTCTGGAGTAATAATAAAACACAAGAATAGAAGCATCACAAAAGAGATGAGATCCAGGCAGGAGAGGTCGTGCCAGGAGAACACCGAGAAGATCCAGCTGAAGGCTGATAAACATGCAAAGTTTTTACAAGACCTCTAACAGTCTCTTCCCCTGCCCTATTGGTTCTTCTCCCCTAGAAAGAGCAATGCTTCACCTCACCAAGAGAAGAGCAGGTGAGCTGCTTCAGGGCTGAGCACATTAACAACTGTTTCACTCACAAGTCTGGCATGTGAAAATGAGATCTTAGTATGAGAAAATGAGGTCTTCAAACATATCACACAGAGTGAAAACTTGGAGCTTCTTACTTAAGAACTGTCTTTTCTGGAGACATTTGGTACTATTCATTTTGTCTCCAAGTGTCAAGGCATCAGCTGAAGACATTATTTCTGTGACAGATATCAGACAGGAGAGCCTCATCTAACTCAGATGTGGCTCAACTTTTCCAGCTGATGTGGCTGAATGCAGACCACAGGAGCTCAGTAATATATTCATCTTCCATCTGTCTGCAAAAAGGCCTAATATCCATGGGATTTCCCTGCTTCTTGTTTCTGGAAACACCTAGCTCAAATTATTTTAGAGCACTGCAAAAGAGTGCAGCAGAATAAAGCCTGCTGCACTTTTTGTGTGGATAGAGATGACTGAAATATTGTGAAGGGAAAACTGAGGAGAGTACAGGTCATCTAAGGTGCTGGAGGATATGAAGATGGAGGTGTCACAGGTCCCCAGCTCCCACTGTGCAAGCACCAATTGCCGCAACTTACAGCTGCAGCTGCTTTGCCTGCATCAGCTGCTGGAGAGGCTGAAACAGCTACAAACACTTAAGGCCCTTTCATGATGGGACTCAAGGGAAACATTCTCTCCACTTTCACTTTTGTAGTCTATCCATCATAAATTTAGGTCAAACATCCCTGCTACATGACACAGTGTTTTCTGTCCTTGTGGTGGATTGCTATGGAATAGCAAAATGCAATGCCTTGGACTTGTGAGTTTGTAGGATTGACACCAGAGGCAAATTAAGCTCTCTGAGTTCTTGTCTCAGAGGCTCAGGATGTCTCCTCCCTATAGGGGCAGACCCTATTTCTCTGTGATGTTTGTACTGCAATATGCTGATGACAATGACCTTCTTTGGGATTTATTGAAGCTCTAAATGGCACAAGGGAAGCTAAATAATGACAGATCCATGCCCCCAGGGAGCATCCAGAATAAGAAAAACACACTAAAAGAGATGGCAAGTCACAAAAGATATAGGAAGAAGAATGAGATATGCAAAGAAAATGCTTCTGTACATCTTTATTCTTGCTGTCTCTGCCCCTTGCCACTGTCACAATTGGAGACAGCATCTCTGATGATGAGTGTATAGGAGCCAAAGTGATGCAGTCCTAAGCCATAGGTCTGAACTCCTACTACCAGGGCACACTGCTACATGTGGAAATGTCAGTGTCCCTGATGGAGAAGCAGGCAGACTGCTGTCACAGATGGCCGAGTGGCTGTTGCTACAGCACTTTGGTGTGACAGATGAGCAAAGGATCTAATTATATCACTGGGAAAGAGAACCATCTTGCACTGTCTTGTGATCTACGCTACTCATTGCAGAGCTGATATGTAGTACAAGGTGCAGCATAGCATTAAGTGCTCAATAACGCTGCAATACATCACACAGGTGCCTGTTCTGTGGCCACTCTAATATATGGCACTGCCTTTGCTTGCCAGTCTATCACTTGAAAAAGGGACAGGAGGTGTAAAAAGCTTCAGTCAGATAACTGCATTGAGAGTATAAGTTTCACACAACTCATGCAGAAAGCAACGAACTGTATCAAGGGCTTATATTCACTTTCCCCTGACCGCTCAACAGCTATTCATAAAAGAGCATGAAAGAACAATTCCATCTGACTGTATGTCCTAATGCATTTGTGTTCCTGTAATCATCCTGTTTCATCTTGATCATAACCAGAACACATGGCACAACCAGACAGGGAAAAGAGCAGAGGGAAAAAAGTATAGCTGTAAAACAGTTACCTACTGATGTAATTGTCTGATGTTATGGTAGTTAAGTGCCTGTGTTGAAAGGGTTACCACAGACCATCACCCTGGGCCCCTGTACCTGAGTGAACAAGGTGGTATGTCAGGGTCCACAGGCAGCTGTGCATGTCTGAGAAGTACACTCTGTGTTCCCCCTCTGTAGTACCTCTGACCCCTTTCCTGCAGGTACCAGAGCTGCTCTACACAATTTTACAAATTGTTCGTTTGTAGGCTTTTTTAATGTAAAGAAGTGAGAAAAGGGGGCCCTTCT
Source organism: Megaceryle torquata (assembly GCA_024611175.1). Lineage (NCBI taxonomy): Eukaryota > Metazoa > Chordata > Aves > Coraciiformes > Cerylidae > Megaceryle > Megaceryle torquata. The sequence continues at coordinate 40,775 of JANIJG010021833.1, forward strand.
GAAGCTGTAAGTGCTTGCAAGAATGACAGAGATAGCGACTAGGATAATAACAGTCAACAATAATCAACTCCTATGCAAATCCTCTGCTGCCACTATCACATCATTCTACATTGCAGTCCTCCTCCGAAGGCTGAATTAGTACCACAGTCTAGCATATTAACATATAAGGGGCTGCAATAGAATCTAGCTCTTTAATTTTATTTGTATAAATCTGACACTGGTAATTCATAAAACAGTATATACAGTGGAGTCATGGACATGCAGAAGTATGCACTCTTCTAGTTTTCACTGTGGATGAAAAATCTGCTAATGAAATTGATTTATCCAATACTGTCTGCTAAATACATTACTCTTGGACTGCAGAAGCATTTGAGTTTTGCCAATCTATAGTCTTTTCTTTTTAAAGAATGCATGGAATAGGAAGAAAACCAAATTATATTGGTGATTCTCATTAAAAAAAAAGTTTAGGCTGACCTGTCCTGTCTGCTCCTCCTCACAGGTGCAACCTTTTTTTTCTGCATCCCCTAATGTGGTACACAAGATCCAGCAGTGGCCTTGGTCTGCACACCAATCCTTGGTACTGACTCTAAACATGGGGTGTTATCACTGCCAGCAGCAGACACTGTCTGTGAAAACAGGCTGCTAACTTCAGACAGTGCAGTTAGAAGAACTGAGCTGAAAAGTAAAATCACTGAACAGAATTAGTTCTATTCTAACTCAAACTGGGACAAACTTCTGTAGTGGATCTATATACTCTAGGGCATATGGCACTGCATTGTTAGTCAATGTATAATGACCTTCTGACCTAAATGAATTTTATTTTTCCATCTGAATTCCCCAAGAGTAACCCTGCCTTTTGGTGCCAAGTGTAATGAGATCATACCAGATGTGTGTGAAGGAACAGTTGTGTAAAGATGTGGATGTGGCTGCAAAGGTAAAAACCAGCCTCGAGTATGGAGTGGTGCCTAGTGTGCTGGAAATGAGTCTAACATCCCTAGCTGTGGTTGGCATTGATGGGTTATATAGCATTCAGATTAAATCAATATAGTCACCCAGTATCATGTTGCTGGGTCCAAAGAAGCAAGCAACTCATCACTGCAGACTTCTTGAGGCTACTTGTTCTGTTTCTTGGGCCACCTATACAGGTGTATTTTCATATGCCAGCTGTCTCACTAGTGCAGAAGACAGACATAAAACTGCAGAGTGGATAAGATATCTGTCATGGGTCACATTTTCCCGTTTCCCTGATTTCACACTGATGTTACTCTATTCCTGTTCAGCTGCTAATAACTGGTTTTATAAGGCTGAAGCCCTTAGGCTGTTGGTGTAACCAGGAAGGAATGATGTCCTTCTAGTGGTTTTCATTGCCTTGGTGGATAATTACTACCTGCAGCATGTCCTGAAGTCTAGTGGTTTTTCATGCCTTGCAGAACTTCTGTAGAAATGGCTTGGGAAAAGTTTTGGAGACAGGACTCTAGGCAAAGTTGAATGTACAAATAGGCTTCAAAAGTCCTCAGCTATATTTTATGTGTTGTGGTAATCTCCAAATTCTTAATCTTATCCTAATAAAGCTTCTTATGGGCTAGATACCTCAAAAATGTAGAACAAACCCAGATGCTCTTCCTTGATATATTTACCACACAGTCATGTAGATTTTGCATCTTCATTTATGCATCGCTTTAATTGAGAATGTTAAAGAACAAGTAAGGGATACACCTTTAAAATTGGTGCATAGAATAGAATCATAATCATGTAACCAGTGCAAATATGGTGGTACTTACATACCTCAGAGGACAACTGCTGTACTTTAGATATTCTATATTCTATATTGTATATTCTAGTGTATTTCTAATACACTTTTTCTGACTTACATCTGCTACAAATAATGCCCCCTTTGTTAAAATGAATCTAGTTCGTGCACAATGGTTGGGATTTAAAAGGAGCCTATGCATATTAGTTTACAAAATCCCATTACATTTTAATAGATTTCTACTTCTAAAGGACTGAGGTCAATGAAAAAATTCAGCTTGAATTCCCAGTTTCCACACTGCTACCACCAAATTATCTCAGTGGCAATACGTTCCAGAAGGTTTAGTGTTAATTTTATTTATTTTAGCAGCTCCTTTCCTACATTTCAGTGGTTTAGGACTTTGTTCTTGCTTGACTTGTTGTTGCACTTCATGGGGGTTTTTTTATCATCCCTGCTAAGGATATCTCTGAATACAGAGTGACACTCATACCTGACCCCATGAACAGGAAAATTGAGTCACAGCAGCTCCAAATTCCCACCTGCATCAGTGATGGAGAAATATCCTGTTAGGAATAACTATACCCTTTATAGTCAGCTTCTTCCACTTCCATCACCATAATTTATGAATCTTTTCCAAACTGCACATTTACAAATTCAAAAAAAAAAGTTAAAGTTTTAAATAATACAGAGACAAAGCATGCTGTCCATCAGCCATTGCCAGAGCTGTCCCTCTACCTGGTCTTTTCCAATCAGTCTGAGTCTTATTTCGCTTTGATCACCAATATGTGTTTCCTAAGTGGGATGCAGTCATGAGATGGGGAAAGGTGCTGCAAAGCCCTATAGGGCTATTGCATCTCATGAGCAATACATGGAGTGGTACCTCTGTGGGGGTGAAATCCAATACCTCCTTCATATTCCCCTTATATTCCTGTCTAGCTGCCAAGGAGGTTGTTTCAAACATTTTGAGCCAACAGACTGATCAGTCACTAATATGTTTCTCACAGCATGTCATGACCAGACTTACAGGGAAAGCCCAGTGCAGATGGGGAGGGGGCTGGGGCAGCTGCTGTACCTGAAGAGCACCAGGATTTCTGGTGGCCTCTTACCACTAGGTTCACTGGTACTTTTCAGGCATCAGTGCCTGGGATATAGAGAGGGGAATTTTCAGTTGGAGTGGCTCCCACTGCAGGAGGGGAGTGAGGTTGGCCTTTACAGCACATCAAGACAGCAAATCTACCCATCTCTTTAGAAGCAAATCATACCTTGTGTAAAAATCTTCCCTAAGTATATATTCAACATCAATCTCTTCTCTTCTCTTCTCTTCTCTTCTCTTCTCTTCTCTTCTCTTCTCTTCTCTTCTCTTCTCTTCTCTTCTCT
>JANIJG010021833.1:51710-98461 GCA_024611175.1 Megaceryle torquata
GAAAAGAAAAGAAAAGAAAAGAAAAGAAAAGAAAAGAAAAGAAAAGAAAAGAAAAGAAAAGAAAAGAAAAAGAAAAATCAACAAAGCAAAACATCAACATCATCAGTTGTGTCAACACTAATGCACACAGGCTTCCATGTCCTGGTTTCCCTCAAACTCCAGGACAGCCACATACAAAACCACAGCTCCAGTCAGGTGGAAAGGCAAATGGACCAACAGAGTCCCAACCTCAGCCAACTCTGTTCTGTTGCTAGCTGTAGGTAAGCAGTTATGAAGCTGTGCTTCACAACTGGTAATAATGACTTTTCAGTCTGCATCAGGTACTTACCATCTGTTCTCATGCCTTTGTGAGGTCTGTAATTCAGAAGAAATAAAAAACAACAGAGAAGTGGAGAAGGGAACTGTAGCTAAGATTTAGCGAAACATTTCTGAACACACCTAAATTGAAGTGTAAAACTTATCTCAGTATCCTTCAGGATAGCATGAGCTTAGTCCCTTGACTGAATTGCACTTCTCACAGAATCACAGAATCATTAAGGTTGGAAGAGACCTCCAAGATCAAGTCCAACCAACTAGCTAACATTATCAACCACTAAACCATGTCACAAAGTGCCACGCCTATACATTTTTTTGAACACCTCCAGGGCTGGTGACTCCATTACCTCCAAGGGCAGCCTGTTCAAATGCCTAACCACTCTTTCAGTATTCACTCTTTTCAGTATTCCACTCTGTGTGTGTGTTCAGCAGGAAAAATGCTGTGTGTTGTCCTCCAGAAGCTTATGGTGAGGAAGGATAATACAGATAAAAGAAGGATAAATTTGCTTACAATGAAGAGAAATGACAAGACAGTCTTCTTGGTCCATAATGTGTACTTCAATCTGTTAAGGTTTAGGAAAAAAAAGGCCACCCGTTTCCAGGGTGAAGTTTTAATGAAATTCTTCTCCAATATTTTGACACCTTGTTATTTGCATTTCTCTTGTCCTTTAGAAAAAACCCCACAACTCTGTGTACAGAAGCAAGCTAGCAGCAAACGTCTTATAGCTTTTGGCAGCTTGTATTCCAGATGGCCTGGACAAAACCATAAGACACTATATAAAAGATCCAATTCTACAAGTCAGTACATGGAGAATATTTCGGGTGATGACATTAAGTTGTTTACCAGGTCATGTGTAGTGTCTCTCCAGGCTGATATCATCAAATGCTAAGCACTTGGTGGTTTTAATTCACATTCATCAACTTTACTGCTATACTTAGAGCAGCTGTTTTGCTCTCTTAATACATGCTGTTAACCAGATGGCCTCAGAAAACACAACCATATGAAGTGTGATCCCACTTAATTCTTAATCTCTTTATGCATTGCACTTTCTTGATTTTGCATCACAAAGAGACATAATCTAGTATAAGGAGAGTAGAAGTTGATTCAATCCACTGTTCTACCCTTGATGTATATGATTGAGACAAGGCAATGGCATCTCTCTCTTGCATAGCTTTAAAAACCTGTTTGAAAGGGAGTTCAGCTGTGCCAAATAATATTTTAGAGTATTACAAGGTTTTCTGTGTCCTTATAGCATGAGAATCCATGATGGAGGCTTCTGAGGATCAGAGGAGATAAAACCATTGTTAATATTTTAATATAAAAGACTGTGATATGATCCTTTTAAAATAACTTCTACATGGTTAAAGCCACCTAGTCATTGTCATGTTCTCTGTAGAAGAAAACAATTACTTTCTTATCTTTTTCTTCCAAGGGATCTCCCATAGCTGGGTAGGGAGGAGTTCTGAAAATGAACCTGTATGGCTTTCCTCCCTTCAGTGGCCATGCACCTCCTTATAGTAAGAACCAATTGAAATAGACACAATTATATTTAATACTTAGAGCACAAACTCAATGGTAAGCCAGAGTACTGCCTGGTTTCAGGTCTGAGAGCATCCCTTCTTTGGGATGAATCATGAGATTTGTTATTCTGCAGTTGATAGGACAGGCCATGCACTTGCCTGTAATTTGTCAAAAAGCCTTGACAGATAAATGTATAGTTAAAGGCAATGGCAAGCAGTAATTAGAAATTCTGCCCTACCTCCCTCCATCATTGTGTAGCATCTAAGTCCAGGAGCCAGCTTCTGGCAGCTTGCAGGTGGATGTCACCTACAGACGTGAAACTAATCAAGCTTAGAACATACCTCTAGGGTTTGCTTTTTTCCCCAAGTTGGAGATCTGGAGAAGAATTTAAAAATGAAAATGTGACTTGACAAATTACAGAGGGAAATAGGACCTGTTTTGTTTTTTTTTCTCTTGCTGATCTGTGATGTACATAGTGATTCGCACACAGGCTTAGAAATGTCAAGAGCTCTTCCACAGACGTCTTTGCTACTGAAGTGAACAAACCTGCAATGCAATGGGCATGCAGCACATCATATCCTTATTGTACTTTAAAAAACTGGAATATCATACTTTAAAAAACTGGAATAATACTTTAAATGGACAATGTTGGTTATGTCCCTACAGGATTTGTTGTGGAGTAACCTCATTTTTACCAATAAAGGTACTCCTGATTTATGCCAGCAAATGTGATTATAAAATGAAGTCTTTTGCATTAATTTAGCTTCATTCCTGCTGGGCCACCAGTTCTGCCAGTGATGTTTTACTCATCCTGGGTTAGATGTGCAGCCACTGACTGTCCCATTGGTGCCATAGCAAGCAGCCTGGGTGGAAATTCAATCTCTCCTACATGAGATGTGCTTGAGACTGCTGGAACAAGCATGAACTCTTAGAGTTTCAGTTCACTGTCTGTGAGGGGTTATTGTGGTGCAGGATCATATCAGGCAGCCACTGGATAAGGCTGTCCCCAAGGAACCTGTGCTCCTGGAGTTTGTCTTCAGAGTATGACATCTAGAAGGAGAAACTCACAGTTATATTTCCTTCAGTCTCATGTGTGTATTCAGTCATTCTTTGGGAATTCTTTCTGGTAAGAGTTATGTCTGTCTTGTGAGACCAGGTAAAATGTTGGGAATGCTGTAATCACGGACCTACTTTCGTTAAACAGCTTCCTGCTTTTATAACACAAACATGAGAAAGGCCTGGCTGCTTACTTCCCCAGTGGGGAAAGTGAGGACACTTGTGAGCATTTGACATTTCAGTCAAATCTAATCTACATAAGGAGGCCTCATCTCCTGTCACAAGGCAGTGAATTCAGTAGAGGTGCTCCTGTGGGATTACAGAGCCATGCCTTTTGTGATGGCAACAGTGCACGGTCTGCTTTGGGCAAGAAACATCCAAAGTCTAATGTGCAGAGCCGAGGGGTGGTCCTGTCAGACTCCTGTGGGTTGCACCAGGGCAGTATGAGAAATTATGAAAGATAATTGCAGAGTGGGTCCACTGGATGTCCTTTTTACCTCATTGCCACCCACTAAAATCACTGAGGTATTTGTACAGAGGCCAGCAAAAGGACAGGTAGAGCCCTTAGCAACTTTTTACTGAGCCCTTTCCCTCTCTTACCATCTCTGACTGTCTTCTTGACCTTATCAAATGTGTCTGACTTTAGGCAGCTCTCCCTCTACTAATAAACCAGATGAGTCAGTGACCAAGCTCTGGACCAGAGGCCAGCTGGCTCAGAATGGTTTATGTCCATGCAGCTGATTTCTTCTACCACCACCCATGGTGGCCACATCCAAGCTGTTTACCCAAAGCCCTTCCTGGCCCATGTTAACCCTAGACTGTGCCCAGGGTCAAACCACCCCAGGGAGCATGAGACAGCTCAGCAGAATGGGTGACTGTGAGCAGGGTCTGAGGTCTGTCTCCTGGCCCTATTAGCCTACAAGAAGCACAGGAGGAGGAAAGAAATGGAGCCCCAGGGATGGGGTGCTGTCTCGCTCCTATAACACTGAGCCCTGTTCCAGATGCTTGAAACCATTTTGAGGAGAGCACTGAGGACATGGAAGAACAGGGGACAGGTGGGACCCGCTTGTTCCTTCCTCACCAACTAGTGGGGTGGTGGCAGAGGGCTAGCTGAGGGTAGTCTGAGCTTGTAAATGAATGGACACATGTCCTGCCTCTACTCTAAGCCAGGCTGCCTGGTGCAAGAGACATGGGAGCAAGGCCGTGTACACCACGGGAGAAGAAAGGGAGCGGGAAGTGGTGAGGGAGACCGGGGAGCATCATCCTTTGCTGACACTCAGTCAGGGACAGGGCAGATATAGAAGAGACTCTGAAGCACATGTCCTTACAACTCTGCTGCTAACTCTCCTGGTCACAGCTTGTTCCTGGGGTGCCCAAAAGAAGTAAAAAGAGAACAGTCCCTATGGCTGCATAGCAGAGGACCACAAACCAGCCAAGCCATTACATACAAAACATCCTCTTTCCCATAGCTCAACTCTCACCCATTTAACAGCCAGCAAGGACCTGGATCTTCACAGTCAAAATATACAGTGGTGCCCATACACATCATAATTTCTGGCATGGTTTTTGTGATGAAAGGATTTGTTCTACCACCAGTCTGCTGTTTATTAATTGCCCATGAACAGGAAAGGTTGAACAGTGGCAACTGTCTTTGGAAATACTGATTTCACTATTTAATGGGTTTTTTTTGACAGAGCAAGGAAAAGTGTAGGGGTCACAAAGACACTGGTTACTTGAGATGTGTCAACTGATGACCACAGACAGACTCAAACTGCAGGGTAATTTCCACTGCCTTGATGAATCACAAGCAAAACCACAGTGTACAAAGAAATTTGGATTCCAGTTGTTTTTCATTCTCTGTATTTCTGTAAAGATAAATGATGTTCAGTACAGAATCAAAGTAGGTTTTCAAGGGTATTAGCCAAAATGGAACTGCTCTGCTAACATTGCCAACCTACATTTATTCAGATGACAAAAACTGTTTCTGAAAAACCTGTCAGATATGACTGTCATCTGAATCAAAGTAAATAAAGAGGCTGCTAAATTTGCCTTAACAATCCCAATAATTGCCCATGTATCCTTTATTTGTGTCAGGTGATGGGCAAAATAAGGAAATGAGAAACAGGGCATTAAAAGACAGCAGTGGGGAGACACTAAGAAAGATAAGAAAAACTATAATTAATATCAGTGGTGAATTAGATGAGATTTGAAGGAAAATACATACTTTAATTTACAGGATCATTTCTTTTTAGTACCATTACAAAGAAGCTCTCACCTGTTACTAATATTCTTCTACAGTTCAAAGATTATTAATTACATGAAAGGGTAAAAGAATACGTATGAATCAGATGACTTAACTCCATGCCAGCCAAAACCAGCACATTCTCCACCCCTTATTCCATACCATTTACATCATGCTCAAGTCCCTCACTAGCCATACATCCACATAAACAACTACTCTCCTTCTCATTCTTTGACACAATACAGACATCATTCCCTTAGTCTGTGGACCAACCCTGTGAAATGTCTCTGAAAAGTCTATAAAACGTAGATTAATGTCCACAAATGTCCACAAAATGTCATTTAGTACATGACTTTGGCCTCCATCTGTTATGGTGGTCACTCAGGACAGGACAAGTTGTATGTTACATGAAATTATTGTTCATCAAAGCCAGCTGAGGTCAGTCACTGCTGCACTTGCACTGCTTCTTGTAAAGCATGTCCTTCATTGATTCGGGTGGTCCCTGCTATAGTAATTCCTATAACACGCAACTCAAATCACATATTACAATAATTTCAAGGTATTTCTGTTACTATCTCCACCTCTGGTGCCTTTGGACCAGACCATCAGGTTTAACATTGCAATGCGCTCTTCCCTTTGCCCCCGTTCCATCTTGGAATTATCCACAGACTGCATCCCTTAGGGTTCTACTTGCTCCAAGTAGAGCCTTATCTCTGAGCCACAATCCTTTCAGAGGTATACTTGCTGCAGCACAGGCATGACCATGGCCACAGACACTGAGATGTAGTTGCTCTGGTGTGGATTTAGTCAGGGCCACAGATGCTTTGGGGTGTCCTGCTCCTGCATGGACTCATCCACAGTTCACACTGGAGTTTCAGCCTGTCCAGTACAGCCACTGTCTGCCAGCCCAGGTGCATGGCCATTGGTGTTATCAAAATATTCCTAAGTGCAGCAGAGCAAGCAACAAAAATCAGCCACTAATGAGCACTGGACTCTAATTTACAGTGAGGTAAGCAAGCCCCACAGGAGCCTGACAATTAATAGCTAAACAGCAATAACAGCTATAAATTCAATCTAGTACATTCCAATCAAATCTGTCATTATCTAGAACCCTTTGAGCCACATGTTGGGACTCAAAAAAGAATTGTTGTGGTTTAACCCCAGATGACAACTAAACAGAACACAGCTGCTTGCTAACTCTCACCTCACCAGGATGAGGGGGAGAGACTTTGAAGGATAAAATATAATCAGAATAATGAAAAAAAAAAAAAGAAATAACAAAGAGAAAGAAATAAAATGCAAGAAAGACAAGTGGTGCAAATGAGAACAATTGCTCACCACCAAATGACCTAAGCCCAGCCAATTCCTTAAGCAGCGGTCCCCCAGCCAGCCTTCCCCCATCTTTATATGCTGAGAATGATGTTACATAGTGAGGAATATCCCTTTGGTCAGTTGCGATCAGCTGCCTCAGCTGTGTCTTGGAGCTTTTTGTGCACCCCCAGCTACTTGCTGGTGGAGCAGTCTAAGGAGCAGAAAAGGCCTTGACTCTGTTCAAGTGCCACTCAGCAGTAACTAAAACATCCCTGTGTTATCAACGCTGTTTTCAGCACAAACCCAAAACACAGCCCCATACCAGCTACTGCGAAGAAAACTAACTCTACCCCAGCCAAAGCCAGCACACTTAAATGTAGCTTGCACAGCAAATAGGAGGGAACATAGGATTTTAATGAGCAAGGGAGCTTTGATCAGTGTGTGGTGATGATTTCTGAAATATGGCAGCATGTCCGCTAACAGCACATGCCAGGAGGTGTATGGCTGCCAAAAGCAAATATCAGACCTCCTTGGTATTCAGCTCTACTTTGAGGCAACTTACTTGCCTAGCATATGCATTTCTTATACATCCTTGCCCAGGTACACATTCTCAAACTTAATCCCAGACTACTTCATGCAGGACAAAACAAACAACAGAGATGGATCGCATGGTAGCAACAACATATGCATCGGATTTCTGAGCTCTCCACCTCTTTACAATTACTGAAATGCTCTCAGGGCCAAGGATAGTGTGGTTCATAAAAGAGGCAACTTGGTGCTACTGCAGTGATTCTGTATTGTGGATATTGGCTGCAGGGAAGTAGAGGTCCTGAAGAGTTAGTGGGGATGAGCACATGAGGCTGGTAACCACCTCAACACTATCAACTCCAGGAAAAGAATATTCATACAAAACTAATAAATTATGAACCAGCAAATCACTTCCATTGGTGGGCTCTATAAAATTAGCATTTTCTGGCTGTCCCACATAGTTATTCCTAGTACTTATCCATTGTGATATCTCATGTATCAGGGTAACCTCAAGTTTTGGCTTTCTGACACAACTTTTGTCTCTGCTTATTCCAAACAGAGCAGAACACAGACCATTTCTATCTGCCTGCAGCTATTTGATTTTTTATTGTTAATCAAATATCTGTCTGATAATCCTGACCTGGTGTCTTTGCCTAGGAAATAAAACATTTCATCTTCAGTAGATGTGGGAAATGGGGACTGCTGGCAAACAAACCTGGGCAGGCACTGGGAGCACTCCTCCAACTCTGTGCTCTTGCAGCCCTCACCACTGTGGAGCAATAACGCTCAGGGTCAATCAGGTGACTCAGGCCTAGACTTCCTAAGGCTTGTCAAGTAATAAGAGATACTATATTTTCCTACTAATTAAAAATAAACAAATAAATAAATACATTAAAGGAAAAAAAAAAGGACTGTGATTCTAAAAGGTGGGAAATTCTGGTTCTTCAACCACTAGCAACCACGAGATAAATCACTGCATTTGCATTTCTTATTATGACTTTCTGTCAACTCCTTAAAGTGTTTACCTGAATAAATTTCTTAGCATCCTCCTTTCTTTCCAGAACATTCTAAATTTCTCTTTGTGGGAAGAAATAAAAATACTGAAGAGGAAGAACTTCTTGTGAAGCACTGAGATGTCTGAACTAATAGAAGATTGGAGAAAAGTACCTGAAGGACTGCAGGAAGGAGTTGCTGTAGCCTACCATCGATTACCTAGAGGATGAGGAAACAATGTCTCTGAAGAGCCAAGCAGCATCTGGATCTGGTAAAACATTGCACAGAGTTCAGGAAGATTTTCATCACCTTAGTCCAAGCACTTTGTGCTGTTCAGGAATGTACATGTTACCTGCTGCTTGTCTGCTCTAATGTTTTGGAGATGTTGTTCTTTATATAAATGCCCTCACTGGCTGAGGAGCACAGTGTTTCTTGTTCTCTTCTCAACAGGCATTTCTCCTGTTAGTGTTTAAATAAGTGTCCTCAATGCGAGACCAGAATCCCTACTGAGTAAGTGTGCCTAGTCACCAGCTGCCCATCAGGGCTGTCAGTGGGAACACTTAGGTAGCTGAAGTTCAGCAACATGAATTTTCTCCCTCAATGACTGTTGGAAAATTCCACTCAAAAACTTCCCACTGTACTTCCCCAAAGATTTTCTTCCAGAAGACAGAAATCTGCTTTTACTTGTTCACACTGTGCTGGTGGACAATAAAGTCTACTGCTTTTCTACATTACTTCAGTCACTATCTTCCCACTTCAAGTTTACCTCCATCATCATATAAATGCCAAAGGTGGATCTCACAGAGGCTCTCATAGTGAGGCTCCCTAGCTGATGATCCTCACTGCTATACCAATATGAAATACTCCATCCTTACACATTTATAAAGTATGTGCTCAGATATTACACTCCTTTGTAAATTGTTTCTTTAGGTTTTCCTGATGTCTGTTCCATGCTCCAGATGCTTTCCATGAAATAAAATAATCCAGACACTCATTCAGGCTCTCACAGTGTTTGGTGCCTTTACATCATTATGGAAGATGGAAGTAGGACACATCATCCATCACTATAGCATCTATCTAACTCTGTCTCACTGTAATGGACTGTTATGTGTATTTTGTTGTATTCTTCCACTGTGCCAGAAAAGTGAGTTAATCTTACCTTAAATTCTGAAGTTATAGAAAGGGCCCCTTAAAGCTTAACAATCCATTTCATTCATATCTCCTGAGTAACTCCTGGTTATTCCCTCACCTTTCCCTACAGACTCATTCTTGAATGCTTAGTGAAAATTAAGTAATTTCAATAAGCTTGGCAATTTAACACATACAAGCAATGACTCCCATTTTGCTGGGAGCTGGACTAGCAGAAGTATCTAGGCTTGATTTAGCATGCAAGGAAATGTCAGGAGGTCAGAGATCAGCTAATGGACAGTAGATACAATAGAAACTTATTTGGGTCCATATATTCTCCTCTGGGCATTTGACATTTGTTGATGCTGCAACATTCACTAAATTGACCTGGAGTAGGTATTTGTAGCACCTTGTTACTCAGATCTGTTTAATATTGTTCTTGAGGGAAAAGAAGAAAAGATTTTGTATGCCTGCTTCAGCCCTATCAAACATTCCTCAAATCACTTTAGTTTACAAAATTGGAAAGAATGGGCTTAATGAGTAAATTCAACTACTGCAGCACAGAGGCAGAAGGAGGTTCCTGAGGATCCACCAAGAGGAGCTTGCTGCCCAGTTCTGCAGATGGTTTGGGCAATTTCTTTCTCTCTGGAACAGTTCTGCTTCTTATCCACCTGAAATAAATTATACAAATAGCTCTAAAAAGCAACTCCATTGCTTTTTGAATAGACCAGACTTCACTGAGTAAATAACAGATATTATTGCAGAAATGTCCTGGGCTGAGAAAATGTTCTTTCCCTGCTTTGCAAAGCTTTCTTGCCAACAACCCTCTTCAAAATGTAAAGCCAAGCACTGAGATGTGGATAAACAGACTCAGCTGGCCAAATCCCCCATGGGTGTAAATCATCTGAGTTCATCTCTGATGGAGTAATTGGAGCCTTACTGATTTACATCTGCTAAGGACCCCTGGCAGATAATCACCTGTGGAAGAAAACTGAACACATTTGTTGTCATTCTCATACATACATACAATCCTTCCTTCCCTGGTTCCCATGGGTACAAGTCTACATTTTTGTTTAAATGAAAGAACAGTAAATAGATTCTGTGTATGACAAAATAAAAAACATATGAACCAACATGAGTCAACAGCTAGCTTAACTGATTTGAGAGTTTGGGTGTTACTGGGGAGGGGTTTAATCAGAAGTCTTCTGTTTAAATTAATTTTAAGTGATTTTTTTCTTTCAGACTCATAGAATCATTTAGGTTGGAAAAGACCCTTAAGATCATCAAGTCCAACTGTTAACCCAGCACTGCCAAGTCCACCACTAAACCATGTGCCTAAGTACCATATCCACATATCTATTAAATTCCTTCAGGGGTGGTGACTCCATCACTGCCTAGGGCAGCCTGTTCCAGTGCCTGATAACCCTTTCAGTGAAGAACTTTTTCTTAATTTCCAATCTAACCTTCCCCTGGCCTAACTTGTGGATGTTTCCTCCTGTCCTTTCACTTGTTGTTTGGGAGAAAAGACTGACCCCCACCTCACTACAACATCCTTTCAGGTAGTTGCAGAGAACAATAAGGTTTCCCCTGAGCCTCCTTTTCTCTGGGCTAAACAATTCCAGTTTCCTCAGCTGCTCCTCATAAGACTTGTGCTTGGAGACCCTTCACCAGATTCATTGCCCGTGTCCAGCACCTCAATGTCCTTCTTATAGTAAGAGGTCCAAAACTGATCGCAGTATTTGAGGTGTGACCTCACCAGTGCCAAGTGCAGGGGAACAATCATTTCCCTAGTCCTGATGGCCACACTATTTCTGATATAAGCCAGGATGCCATTGGCCTTCTTGGCTACCTGGGCACACTGCTGGCTCATATTCAGCTAGCTGTCAACCAATACCCCCAGGTCCCTTTCCACCGCATAGCTTTCCAGACACTCTTCCCCAAGCCTGTAGTGTTGCCTGGGATCGTTGTGACTCAAGTGCAGGACCTTGAACTTAGTTTTGTTGAATGTCATAAAATTGGTCTTGGTCCATCAATCCAGGATGTCCAGATTCCTCTGTAGACCCTTCCTACCCTCCAGCAGATCAACACTCCTGCCCAGCTTGCTGTCATCTGCAAACATAGTGAGGGTGCCCTCGATCCCCTCATCCAGATCATTGATAAAGATATTAAACAGATTAAAGATATTAAACAGAACTGGCCCCAGTACTGAGCTCTAGGGAACACCTCTTGTGACCAGCCATCAGTTGGATTTAACTCCATTCACCATGATTCTCTGGACCTGGTTGGACAGTTTTTATCCAACAAAGAGTATGGCTATCTAAGCCATGAACAGCCAGTTTTTCCAGGAGAATGCTGTGGGAAATGGTGTCAAAGGCTTTACTAAAGTCCAGGTAGACAACATTCACAGCCTTTCCTTCATCAACTAAATGCATCATCTTGTCAGAGAAGGAGATCAGATTAGTCAAGCCACACTTTCAGAAATCCCTGCTGACCGGGCCTGATCACCTGGTTGTTCTGTATGTGCTGTGTGATGGCACTCAAGATCATCTGCTCCATAACCCTCCCTGGCACTGGGGTCAGAGTGATAGGTCTGTTGTTCCCTGGATACTCCTTCTGGCCTTTCCTATGGGTATCATATTTGCTCACCTCCAGTCAGCTGGGACCCTTCCAGATAACCAGGGCTGCTGATAGATGATGGAAAGTGGCTTGGTGAGCACTTCCACCAGCTCCCTCAGTAATTATGGGTGTAAAACATCCATTCCCATAAACTTGTGTGTGTCTAAGTGGTGTAGTAGTTCACTGACCATTTCCTCTTGGATTATGGGAGCTTCATTCTGCTCCTTGTCCCTGTCTTCCAGCTCAGGGGGCTGGGTGCCCCAAGAACAACCAAGGCAAAGAAGAGGCAAAGAAGACTGAGACAAAGAAGGTGTTCAGTACCTCAGCCTTTTCCTCATCCTTGGTCACTATGTTTCCCCCTGCATCCAGTAAAGGATGGAGATTCTCCTTAGCCCTCATTTTGTTACTAATCTATTTTAAAAAGTACATTTTGTTGTCTGTCTGTCCTTCTTATTGTCTGTTTGTTGCAGTAGACAGACTAAGTTCTAGTTGGTCTTTGGCCGTTCTATTTTTTTCTTTGTATGACCTCATGACATCCTTGTAGTCCTCCTGAGTGGCCTGCCCCTTCATAAACTCTCCTTTTCTTCCTGAGTTCCATCTGAAGCTCTCAGTTCAGCCAGGCTGGTTTTCTTCCCTGCCAGCTTGTCTTTCAGCACATGGGGATGACCTGCTTCTGCGTCTTTCAGATTTCCTTCTTGAACAATGTCTAGCCTTCCTGGACTCCTTTGCCCTTCAGGACTGCCTTCCAAGGGACTCTGTCAACTAGTGTCCCAAACAGGCTGAACTCTGCCCTCTAGAAGTCCAAAGTAGCAGTTCTGACCTCTCTTCCTTACTTCTCTGAGAGTAAGAGGAAACTCTTACCCTTGTGTCAGAAAGGAATCTTCCACACACTCCAGGAACCTCCTAGACTGTTTGCTCTATGCTGTATTGTATTTGAATCAGACACCTCTTGTCTGCCTCTTGATTCTGGTTAGATGGTCTGTAACAGATTTTCACCATGATGTCTGCCTTGATGGCATTCCCCTTGATTCTTACCCATGAATGATTATTTGGACTTTGAATAACACTAGTGTCAGGCTCTTCTACAATGTATTTAAAAATGAAGATTCACAGATTGACAGACAGTTGCTAAATACACATCACAGTCAACCCATGCTATCAGGACTGGAACTTAAAATTTCAAGAATCTGCCCTATCTCAGTGACAGGACATGATGGGACTATTGAGTTCATGGACTCAGCAGTGATGGTTTAAGAAGTTACAAACCTCCAGATGTCTATTATTCTCTCCCTCTTTGCCTTACTTTTCCCCCAGGGCTGAACATAACTGCCTTCACACATCAACATGTGCCCTTCTAGCGCATTCTAGCAGAGTTAGCTGTTAAAGCTGAAATTGCTGAAGGATATTCTCAAGACCCATGTCATGGTTTAATCCCTACCAGCAGCTAAACACTACACAGCTGCTCCCCCACTGTTCCCCCCACCCCACCCCTAGCCCTTCTCCTGTGGAATTGGGAGTAAGAAATAGATGAGACCACATGGGCAGAGATAAGAACAGATCAATAGAACAATGCAAAGTGAGAAGAAAACATCAGCAGTAATGATAATACTAATGAATTATATACAGAGCAAGTGATAGAAACCCCAGGGCTCTACTGGTACCTAAGATGCCGATTTCCCTGCTCTGGCCAGGCAGCTGAAACAAGTTGAAAACAGACATGCCAGCCTTGGGCCAGCCCTCCCCTTATATAGGAACATGACAGAGGTATGGTATCAAATGTCCTATAGGTTGGTTTGGTTCTTTATCCTGCCTGTTGCCCCTTCCAGCTGTTACCCCTCCCTGCTTTCTGATGATTTCAATGTCTAGCAATTTAGTATAATCAGGGTAGGCAGATCTAATATCTACCTCGCAAATGTTACCGCAGCTGGGGTCTGAGTTGGAAACTTGCACAGGTTTGCATGAACCCCAGATTCGTCTGAGTCTAAGCAGCCTCTTAATGATACCTGGCCCTCTGTGTGGGTTTTCACAGCACTCTATAATTACATCTCTGCTGCTAAGCACAGAGCCAGGGCCCAACCCTGGATGCAGAGGCCAGGTGAC
The DNA here is from genome assembly GCA_024611175.1 of Megaceryle torquata. Classification (NCBI taxonomy): domain Eukaryota; kingdom Metazoa; phylum Chordata; class Aves; order Coraciiformes; family Cerylidae; genus Megaceryle; species Megaceryle torquata. Next base: position 65,522 of record JANIJG010021833.1, read on the forward strand.
ATGGGGCATCCTGCACCTAGACGATGGCCTGTCTATAGCAGATTTGTCCTAGGGACAGCTGGTGAGAATGTGGAGGACAGAGACAGGGAATTAATTACCAGCTAAGCAGTGCAGTCAATGCCCAGGACTCAAGCTCGGCTCCTGGAGCCCCCTTGCCTCAGCAAGACTGGTCTGAAGTCAGGATAGACTGTGAAGCGTTGGGTCTCCCAAACCACCTGCACAAGTCTGGTGGCTCCATGTGGAAGCCGGTCCCTACACTCTCCACCTCAAGCTCCAAATGCTTTTGTCCTCTGCCAAGAGTGGCAGTAACCCATCCTCAAGCCTTGCATGGGAAGCAGGATCACAAAAGCCAGCACAAGCGGTAGCCCTACATTAAGGCTGGCAAAGAGCCATGAGAGGCAACAGACATGTCTCTGCAGAGAAACAGAAAACTGCTGCTGTTAGGATAATCCTCCAGAAATTAGTTACTGTTGACTTATTTATCAGTTTAATTAATTTCTCATCTTTAATAAAACTGTTTCTTATTAGCCATTTAATCTATATTTGTGAGTGGGAAGAGTATTACAATAAAGCTTAGCATCACTTTTGCAGGTTCCTGGCTTGGGTTTTGAGAGGGGTTGTTCTAATAACCTGCCTACATTTGAACCTGCCTTTTGTCTTTGATTCTTGCAAGCAGAGAGAAAACAGGACTTCTGAGTGAGTAGTCACCCTTTTGCCATTCATACTCACCTTGTGAGCAAAATCTGCTTACAGCGAAGAGCTGTGGGGCTAAGATCACACATCCCAGAACTGAGGAATCATTCCCATCTGGCCCCATCTTACCTGCTAGTATCTTCCTCAGGGAGTTAAGTGGCAGCTCAGAGCTGGCAGATGGCAGCAGTCTTTGAGAGTCCCACTGGTCTGTTTCATAGCCAGGATGTAAGGATGCACATATGACAGAGGGATCAGTCCCAGGAAGTAAACTGTAATCTTCCCACCTTTGACAGGGAATTTCTCTGCTCAGAGGAATCTTTCATGACTCAGTCACCCAAGGCTTTTCTCACCTCCTCAGTCACTCCACTTCTGATCCTCACAAACAATTTCTTCAGTCAATGTCCCAGTCCTGTATTTTCACCCAATCTTTTAAATTCTTTTCATGTGCCCTGAAATAATGGTCCCCACCTTAAGTGGGAACTCATTGCTTTAGCTTTGGTTTGACAAAGAGATATCAACTGATCCTTCACTTTGAGTGCAAGGAGAAAGTTTAGCTCATCAGCTCTTCAACAAGACCTTCAAATAGCTGTTGCCAATGTCTGGCAATCTAGATTCATGAGAAATTCAGAAATGTGCCAGTACTCCAAAATTAATTAAAAACTCTCAGATATGTGAAAATCTTGTCCTTGCGTAATCAGACAGACTGATGTCTGGATGTGAGATTGACAAGGGATATATCTTCAGGGACCTGGAATTTTAGTGGTGAATTCATCCTCTTCTCTGTTGTAACACACTGGGGAGGGTTCTGTGGCCAGAGTGCAGAGACACTGGAAGACAACACATGCACTACAGTCCTATCTCCTGACTGAGATCATGACCAAGTCCCTGCTGGGGCTTCCTACCATTCTCTGGTCTTATAGCACACCTGCATGCATGATCACTCAATGTTTACATTTTTCCGCAAAATAATTCAGATTAAGAAAAAGGTAGACTGATGTTTTCCATGGTTAATCACCTATGCAAGGTGATTTTGACAATTTTCTTCCCAGTTTCCCACTGTCTTTCTTCCATTATGGTTCATTTTGGATGTGGAAGAGAAAAATAAAACCTGGTATGCCATCCTGGAAATGTTACCAGCTCCTATCCGCTCTGCAGTGTCTAGATAAGGACTGCAGAGGGATTCATCAACCAGTTGAGGATCTGCCCCTATTGCAGTAGGTCTCTGCTCACAGTTCTGCCATTCGCAACATACCTTTGTGCTGCTTTGCTCCAGTGCTGTTCAGCAGTCCATACCTTGATTTTTTTTCTTATACTACAGATGTTTTGTAGCACTGAAAACTGCTTGCTGAGGATAGATTGTGTTTTCAGGTCGTTTTTGTTTCAAACACCAAAAGCTTTTTGTGCATATACCACATAAATTAAACATTATTAATGCTATTACTATGATTGCATGTTTCAGTTCCTAGGCTTATTTTAATGAAGTACATTATTAAAAAGCTGTGTTGGCATAACAATGAAAAATATGTTGCTCTCCATGGCATTTCATTTTAGATATTGACAAGAGAAGTCTATGATGATGACTAATTTCATGATAAGATCATGTCACTTATTGCCTGACATAAATGAAATGTCATACACAGTCACATATTCTACATTGTTGAATTTGTTCTAATTACTGTCCTTAAACAAATGACTGTGACTGAGATACCCTGCAGATGACAGGACTGTCTTTGTCTTTATTCTTTAATACATGCCAAATCCGTGCTTCACAGGCTAAGACTTGACTTTAAATGAACATAAATTCTGTCTTGGCTGTCAGCAGCACCCATTCTTTTAACCTATGAACCCATATATATGGGGGGGGGCTTGTGCACCCAGACTATTCCTCCTTTTGAGTTCATTTCATAATGTCTTGTAGTTGCAGAGCTCTCAATTTAATCTAGACATTTTCTTTCCAGTTGATTTACTAAGGTTTCAATTCTACACACAGATGATTGAATAAAGTAACATAAATCTCCAAATGATTAGAAAAATGTGATCATTTATTACATGGACAATCAGTTTATTTAAAAACATAATTAGTTTGTACCTCAGGAAACCTTTCCCCAGTTGTGATAAACTATAAATAAATCCTCTCTCTCCTTTGGTGAAACTAAAAGCCACACAATGCTACTCCAAGGAATGGGTGATTTGTTGAAGAAAGGGGATTCTGTTTTCCCTCTGTATTTTCAGCAGATTGTTTTTTCTTTCTTCTCATTCCTTAAGAGGGAGAGAAAAATAGAACAGATAGGTTTTAGAGGAGATTGACAAAGATAGCATAATATAGACAGAATTACCAGTGATTGTGGGAATCTACTTCACAGTCCTTATGCTAATCAAATGAAAGACAAAATCTTCAGTGATGATAGCAGGTGTTAATGGCTCTGCCAGAAGCAGACTGGCCACCTTTCCTGATTCTACAAGCTGCATCCTAAAGGCTTCCCTGGCTGAGAGTGACAAGACACGTGACACACTCTGAAGAACTGGGGGAGGAGGAACAGTTAGCATGTGGAAACTGACAATGTCTCCCTCAGAAGGAGAAGAATTTTTTGGGTGTTGGTGCGTGTGTGCTGCTGAGTTGCAGAGGGACTCAGGACTCCCTGACGGCTCGCACCTCCCATCATACTCTGAAAGCCAGGGTTCTGCATAAAATTGCAGAATCATAGAATGGTTTGGATTGAAAGAAACCTTTAGAGATCATCTAGTCCAACCCCCCTGCAATGAGCAGGGACATCTTCAAATAGATCAGGTTGCTCAAAGCCCAGTCCAGCCTGACCTTGAATGTTTCCAGGGATGGGGCATCAACTACCTCTCTGGGCAACCTGTTGTTTAAGGTATGTGGCAGCAACTTATAGTCAAACACACCCCTGCTATCAGCCATGTGATGCAGCCCTGGCATACAAGTTGCACTTACATGGCATGATGTCCAAATACAGCTTGACAACATAGGCTGGCAACAGTGTTGTACGGGCTACTGTTTGAACTGAGTATCATTGCCCCTTTTTGCATGGGTATGCATGGCTAATAGAGATGTATGGATGAATATGTGTAGTCTGACCTCAGCTGTGATTAATTCAGTATCAGTTAGCTGGAACAACAGTTCCAGATGCTGGTTCTATCACCTGCCTTGTCTGCATCCTTCTCTATGTGAGAACTTGATGATCTGGAAGACTATTCTCAGCCCTGTCACAAAGATGGCATCTCCTTGACTTTCTGCTGTAGTTCACTCATATATAAAATGAGAGTAACATTTACTTACTTGACAAGGACTTCTGTGGCATTCACACACTCATGCTTCTAAAGCTTTCAAGGTTCCTTACCAAACAGTAATGTCAGGCATCATTATTCATACAAATTGTTTTGAGTCAGATCCCTCATTCCGGGGGAGTCCATGCTTTGTCTTCCTGCAGTGCCAGCGACAATGAAATTCACTTTCAGTCACATAATAGATACACAGGTTTTGAGTTTACCAACCAATTTTCCTATGTGCAAATAATAAGCTTCTTTTGATGGTCACCCATTGTTGGAAGTTATTGGCAGAGCTAGGCTGTATGTTGCAGATGAACAACATAGGTAGTATATTTACAGTGATGAAGCCATTATTTGTTTGTATTTGTTTCTGGCATCTCCATTCAGCTCTTAAGTACTGTGGATTCTGTTACCAGAAGAGCAATTTCCTTATCAAAAATAATCAGTCATTTACTGCAATCTGCTCTCACCCTTAGCATTTATTCTATTCATAATTACCATTCTGTCAGCTTCGTCCTTGTAGGATAAATTGCATTGTCCCACAGTATACTTATAAAACACTGAAATATTAAACTCCTGAAAAACAAAGTCGTGTGTACAAGAAGAAGAAAGTGAGAAATAGGAGAGAGGAGGGAAGAGCCCAGACTAACAAGCTGTTGAGCCTTTCAGACATCTCTAGGAGCCAATAGCCTGTGCTTGCCTGGCAGGGAATGAGGAGGAGGGGAGAAGAGCAAGATAAAGCATAGCAAAGAAGACTTGTTCAGTCAAAGTAGGTAAGATCTGAGCCCAGGTCCACTTCAATCAACTAAAAGGCTTCCCTGGAAAGCTATAACTTTGGATTGAGCTCTTGGTTTCAGAGAAAATCAGCTTTTTATCAGCTCTTACAGCTGGTCTGATTCAGGAACAAGAAGGTCAAGTGACTTTCCAGAGATGACATGGTGATGCAGTGCCTCATTTCAGTTTAAACCTAGAACTATTCTAGTTGTCATATCTATCTACCTACCTAGGCATTTATAAAACATCCATCATTGTGGTATCTCATTACTTACACAGTCACTTAAGCAGATGATCCTCTAAAAATCTATTCTCCACCACAGCCTCATACTTGCTGACTGGAGAGGGAGCTATTCTTTTCCATCCTTCACCTTCTGTCTCCAAGGAATTCAAAGCAAACTTTTTTTTCCATTACTATGGAGAAGAGGATCACAGTGTCCAGACATTAACTACTAGCTCCCTAGTTGTGCAAGACAAACATTTCTAATAAAAATATCTTATAATTTCAAAAAAATTTGTTTTCCTAAATGAAAATACTAAATGGCAGCAAAGCACCTTCTTCTTTTTGCTTATTTCTTATTTGCTTATTTTTTAACCTTATTTCTTATTTGCTGTTTGGCCCTGGCTGGAGTCAGTAAAATAAATGAACACATAGTTTTTCTGTCCAAATATGTTCTTTATCTGCAGCCACCTCAAATAGCATTTTATATGTCTGCTACTCCCAGCTGTTGTCTCAATCCTGTATCATCAGCTTTGGCAAGGAAAGGATATCCCGTCTAGTATGGCAATATCTAGCTTTATAACCTGAAATAACCTTTGCTTATGCTTAGTTTGTGGGAGGGCAATGCATATGTCAGAAAAAATTAGTTAGAAATTAGCATGCAAAAAGGATTATGGAAAACACATAATAAATAAACTAAAGAAGACTTCATGTGAAACTCAAATAGCTCAGTACAGAACCAGCCTGAAGAGAAGATTGTATGGTGGAGGTGGGATTCAGGAGGAATTTTTCTTTTAAAATATGACAATCCACCTACAATCATTCACCACCTTATTATTAAAAAAGATAATAGAGATAACATACAGGAGACACATTCCAAAGTAATTTGATTGCAGTCATATTAAGAACCAAAAATAGATTACTGCCCTTTAGATCTGTTGTATGTTTTAGTAAACTACATGCTCTGAATGTGACTGCAAGTGGGTTGTCTTTTAATTAATGAAAACTTTTTTTTTTTTTAAAATTTTTTTGCATCTCTTTTCTTCTGCTTGAATATCTTTACTTTGTTCTGGTTATACCTATGGGATCTAATTTATGTAAACTACCCAATTATCCTTCAACTGCTCTCTGTCCCAGTTGCAATTAATAAATTAATCTGAATCTAGGAAAGGGTGTGTAATTAAATGAATAATCAGAAAATGTAAATGAAGAAAACCCACATTATTTCTTTGATTATTATATGTCCTAGAAAGTTAACTTTGCTACAAGCAGACTCATGAATCTACAAAAAGATCCTTGATTGTCCCACCTCAGTCGCACATTGAGTTCAAAGGAGCCCACCATGGATTGAAGGGCACCAGTAGGCTTATGCTTGACAATGGTCATAAACAGGATCTTTCTGGCATGGGAATCATGCCATACAACTTCAAAATGGAGTGTAAGATTGAATCTGAAGTCTGGGGGTTGTACTTTGACTCCAACAAAGACATTACTTAGTGAAAGCCACCAAGACATTGAAGTAGACAGGCATTAAATAATCTGCTTCTCTTCCCCTTCCTCTTTTCATTTGAGGTGTACAAGAGTTGATTATCAGCTCTGAAGCATGTGGTTTATTGTTCCCTTCAGAATGTGCATAACTGATTATGGCAATTCTAACACTCTCAAAAACATCTTGATTAGTTCTTGGTACCAAAAAACTTCTTTTGACAAGAAGTTCCATATCTGACTTGGTGGTTCTGTGTAGTATTTTATTTAAGTTATCTCAAGGCTCTCACCTTTTAATTTTATTGAAAGCCATATTTTTCCAACCTATCCTCTCTATAACATTATACATTATATTTTTTTGACCTCTTCTTCACCTCCTTTATAAGGACTTTAATAATGTCCTTATAAATTGTTCAGATTACTTTTTTCAGGCGATCGACTGTCCATGAAGTGTTCACCTCTACTCAGAGATTCGCACCCTTCTAAGTTTTCAATGTTTGTTGGTACCAAGGAAGAAGTTTAGTTTGCAGTTGTTCTCAGGTGTTATTAATGTTGCTTCTGCCTCAAGGGTTAGCATTCTGATTGATCTAGTGGGCTTTTACAACAAACTGCACCAGTGAACAAGGGAAGAATTATGGATTTCATCTACCCGGACTTCTGTTAAGACTTTGATACAGGCTGACACAACATTCTTACCTTTAAATTGGCAATATATGGGTTTGATGGATGGATTCTTAGATGTATAAGTAATTGGCTGGATGGCTATGTCCACAGAATTTTATTCAATGGCTCAATGCCTAAGTGGAAAGCAGTAATAAGCGGTGTCCCTCAAGGGTCTATATTGGCACCAGTATTGTTTAATATCTGTATCAACAATATAGACAGTGGGATTGAGCACACCCTCAGGGAAGTCTGTAGATGACACAACTTGAGTCCCTTGCTAGAGGGAAGTGATGTCATTCAGAGAGGGCTTGACAGGCTTGAGCAGTGGACTCATGCAGACCTCATCAAGTTCAACAACATTAAGTTCAAGATCTTGCACATGGGTTAGGGCAATCCCCAATATGAGTACAGACTGGGGAGTGAGTGGATTGAGAGAAGACCTTTGGAAAAGGACTCGGGGGTACTGGTAGATGCAAAATTGGACATGAGCCAGTGATGTATGCTCACATCCCAGAAGGCCAACCATATCCTGGGCTGTATCAAAAGAAGTGTGGACAGCAGGTCAAGGGAGGTGATTCTTCTCCCCCTACTCCATTCTCGTGTGACCCCACTTGGAATCCTGCATCCAGCTCTGGCATCTTCACTGCCAGAAACAAATGAACCTGTTGGAGTAGGTCCAGAAGAGGGCCACAAAAATTATTAGGGGGCTGGAACATCTCTCCTATGAAGAAAGGCTGAGACAGTTGGGATTGTTCAGCCTGGAGAAGGCTCCAAGGAGACCCTATTGTGGTCTTTCAATTTATAAAGGGGGATTATAAGAAAGGGAGAGACTTCTAGTGAGGCTTGTAGTGACACGGCAAGGGACATAAGAAAGAAAATTATTTTATAGTGAGGGCTTTGAGACACTGGAAGTTGTGGATGCCCCAACCATTGGAAGTGTTCAAGGTCAGGTTTTGTGAGGCTCTGATTAATCTTATCTAGTGAAAGATGTCCCTGCCCATGGCAGGAGGTTGAACTAGATGATTTTTGAATACCCTTTCCAGTGCAAACCATTCTGTAACTCTATGATTGGTCCTCCCAACTCTAGGGGGACCCCAACACTTTTCTGCACATTTGTATTGGCTTTGTCTGGGGTAGAATTAATTTTCTTCATAGCAGCTGGTATGGGGCTGTGAGTTGGATCTGTGCTGAAAACAGTGTTAATAACACAGGATGTTTTAGTTACTGCTGAGCAGCATTTGCATAGCGTCAAGGCCATTTCTGCTCCTCATACCACCTCACCAGCAAGTGGGCTGGGGGTACACAAGAAGTTGGGAGGAGACACAGCTGGGACAGCTGACCCCAAATAACCAAAGGGGTATCCCATACCATACAACATCATTCTCAGCGCATAAAGCTGGGGAAAGAAGAAGGAAGGGGGCAGGGATATTTGGAGTGAGGATGTTTCTCTGCCCCAGTAACCATTATGTGTGATGGAGTCCTACTTTCCTGCAGATGGTTGAACACCTGCCTGCCAATGAGAAGCAGTGAATGAATTCCTTGTTTTGCTTTTCTTGTGTGTGCAGCTTTTGGTCTACCTACTAAACTGTCTTTATCTCAACCACAAGTTTTTTCACTTTTACTGTTTTGATTCTTGCCACCAACCCAAATGGGGGGAGTGAGCAAGAGGTTGTGTGGTGCTAAGTTGCCAGCTGGGGTTAAACCAAAACAATGTTTTACCTCTTAAAAACCCATACTGGTCCAGTGCTCCCCCTCCCCTGGGGTCCCACACAGATTTCTGGGATGGGCAGCTAAAAATGCTGTAGTTCCCTCATAGGAATCCATGTTTTCCGTTCAACAGATCTTATTTTGATCTAGAATGCCTACCTGGGTGCAACATCTCAGAAGAAGCTGTCTGCAGCATAAGCCAACTCCTGTCAACTGCAGGATTGGTGACCAAAAGGGGTCAAAAATTATCATGGTGTAAACCTATTGTAGGGACATAGAAAAGCTTCAGCTTGAACAAATCAAAGGAGCCCAGCATCTCTGATCTGGTACATCAGGAACCACCATTATTGCAGATTGGTAGCTGAGAAGAGAGGACACAGATGGGTTGCTGAACACTGCATGGGTTGTTTTGGCGACCTTCTGTCATGTGATAAGTGAGTGGATGACTGCAGCTTCTGATAGTTGAAAGCCCATGTTGGTGGCTTCCCAGAATATTTTTATGTTGTCAAGAATTATGTGCCAAAAATACATTAAACTATGCAGACTCATGAACAGATTTCCAAATATATAATGGAAACACAGAAGCGGATTAAAAAAAAAAAAAAACACAAAAAAAGTAGGAATACATGCCAAACTAAACTAAGCTTTTCTTCATGGTGATATCCAGGGATCAAGGAAAGCTACATCCTATTTGAGGATTTATTTTTACTCTTTTGAGGTTGGTGGTTTTTTTTGCAATTCATAACTGCAAGTTCATCAATGCAAAAAATATTTCTACTTCTCCCTGATTTCTAATGATTATGGTATATATTGCCCTAGCCTTCTCACAACACCAAGGAACATTTCAGGACTCTCATCTTACAGCATTCACTGTGCACCATTAAATATGGTCCCTTCCCCACAGGTGCCTCTATGCCAAATGAGAAGGGTGCAGATAAGTCCATGCTCAAGACTTGACAGCCCTTTAGCCATCCAGTCAGAAAGTGTGGCCTTGGCAGTGCCCAGGAAGACCATCCAGAACCAGTAAGACATTCCATGGCCCAGCACACCAAGCAGGTTATAGTTCAGGGCCAGTCTTGCCTGAGTAAGGTGCTCTCCCACAGGCAGCAAGGCAGTAGGGGAGAGGCAAAGAAATGACAGGAGAAGCAGCATGCTGTTCGTAGAGGAATCACGCTGTTGGGGCTGGCTACACCTAGCCATGGATCTCCCTCAGCTGGGCTTTGTGAGGTGTCAGCAGAGGCAGCAGTAACAGGAAGACAATTACTATTGCAACAGCAGCAGACAGCTGTGTTTCCATTTACAAAGACTGTCCTGGCTCTTATCTTGTATGTTACAGTTTTGCAGTTTGGTTTGGGTGTTGTTTTTCATTTTGTTTTGGTTATTTTTTGTTTGTTTGTTTGGTGGTTTTGTTTGGTTTTGTTTGTGGTTGTTTATGGTTGTTTGTGGTTGTTTTTATGTTTCTTATTTTTTTGGTTTGGTTTGGTTTTGGTTTGTTTGGTTGGTTTTGGGTTGGTTTGTTTGTTTTCTTTGGGTTTTTTTGTTGGTGGTTTTGTTTGTTTTGGGTTTGGTTGGGTTAACTGTATTTTTGTTTTGTTTTGTTTTGTCAGGTGGCTGTGTATCTCATTAATACATATTAAAGGATATATTCATGAATACGCTCATGTATCACATGTATAAATGTTCGATGCTACATGACACCCAACACAGCATTTATATGTCCTGCTGCTTGTTTTCCTGTTCACACAGGTTTATTTTCTAAGTTCAAAGTATGCTACACAAATATCCCAGAAGAAACATGTCACTGAATATGTGATTTGTTCATCTTTGTGATTATCTGATTTATCTCTGCCACAGTTCATGCTAGTTAAGCCAAAGACCTCCTGTACCTTGACAGTGGGACCATCTGGAGTTCATTCTTGTATTTCTTTTCAAACACATACAATTCTCCTCTGGCAAGTAGGTATTTTAAGGCATCACAGGGCATGTTTATTCATTTATTGTTAAACAAATGTTTCACATCATTCTGAAAATTATATTTTCATCATCATAAATAATCTATCCTTATATAGAAAAAGTGTGAATGTGTGCATGAATATGTGTGGCATGGATATACAATTACATGGCTGCCCACCTGCAAGCTGGGAACCACAGATGACGGTCAGGGAAGATTGATTTTTCATCCTAATAGCTTGAAGAGTGTCTTTTTAATTACAAATGTTTGACCAATTCTTTGCAGGAATTGCACCTGTTAAAGGGAATTAAAAACATTCAGTCTGTGAAAGGAATTGCAATGTAAATGCATTGGCACCAAGACTTATTTGCATCTAGATACATATTCTGATTACCTATTTTATAGGTGAGCAGAGAATACAGTGCTGTGCTTTCCATGGGGATTCACAGTGAACTGATATTGCTCAGGCAGAATTTGTAAACTGATGTACCAGATGCAATCATATGCTTTTCTGGCTGACACTCAGCAAATGTGGATCTGGTGGATCTGATTTCAAAACTTAGAAACTTAGAAGTCCGTGATCAAAAAGGCATTAAAAAAACCCCAACCCAATACAGACAAAACCCAAACAGATTTGCAAAGGGACTGAGACGTCTAGTGAGATTTACAAAGCCTGGAGATGTCTTAGGAACCCATTTTACTGTTGCTTTTCAATACCTTCCCAAATTGTCCATTTAGCTGATCTCCTGTAGGTAACTATCTGTATATTTAGATGCTTGAATATCTTTTAAAATCTGGACATATAGATAGAAAACATAATCAGGACTTCAGTACATTAGAATGAGAAAATAGTTACTTTCTCCTTAGGAGCTTTAGATAACTATCTGTCATCCTTATTTACTAGTTAATGAAAGACTACCCCTAGGGACTGGAGAGGTGGGATTCATTTTACATGGTGTTAGACATTTCCACTGTAGGTTTCATTAGCAATGTTAGTCTCCACTCTGATGAAAAGTAAAAAGCACTAGTAGGACATTATTTATTTGACCTGTATTAGTTATCTACTTAAATATGAGCTGAATCATGGTTAGAGGTGCTTTTTTCTCTCCAGTTCTCTATCAACAAAATCAAGAGAAGCAACTAATGTAAATGTCTAGATTAAAGATACAACATCAGGAGAAACACAAACAGCAGGTCCAGGGAAATTATTATTCCCCACTATTTGGCAATAGAATACTGAGTCCAGTTCAAGAGGGATGTGGAGAAAGTAGAGAGGGTCTGAAAAGGTGCTACGGAAATGGTCAAGGGATTAGAATGGATGAATCCCAAGGAGAGGTTGTGGAAGATTACCTTATTTAATCTGGGGAAGAGAAGGTAAAAGAGAGATACCACGGCACCTGACAAATACTCAAAATGCAGCTGTAAGCATGACAGTGCTGAACTCTTCTTTCTAATGGCTGTTGAGGTAACAAGGGACAACAGCCACAAATTGCAGTGTGGGATGTTCAGACTGGAATTTAGTAAAACACTTTGACATTGGACTAGCATTGGAGGGTTTATTATATTATATTATTATATAGCAGAAGAACAAGGCGTCCAGAGGGATGATTAAAATCTCTATTATTGGAGGTGTTCAAGACTTGGTTAGGTGGAGCCCTCTCCAAACTGGCCTGGTGATGAGTTAGTCCCACTCTGTTGGAAGGCTGGCTTAGAGATCTCCACAACTTGCCTCCAGCATTTCTGCAGTAGATGTCCTTTTTGGAAGACTAAGGGAACAAAATCATACTTTATGTCAGTCTGAGAAACAGTCTGAATTTTGTGGTGTTTAGGACTTTTCTCAAATGCTTATACTAATTTTGCCCCTGAGTCTTTATTCATTCTTGATAATTCACACTTGATCATTTTCATTTTCAAATATTCTTCTTTCAACTCACCAATGATTTGAGACTGATGTGAAGAATCTAAATAGAGATTCTCACAATAAACTGATATTAGGTTTTGCTTCTTGCAATGACCAGAAATGAAGAAGTGGCTTTTACCTTAGGGATAGTTTGGCTTATGCCTTTATATGACTTATGACTTTATAAAAGTCACTGGCATCTTTCTTTCTTCTTCCAATTTTAACTGTGATACACAGTGATAGCATAATGCAATGGGAGCCCTTTTTGTACTCAACTGCAGCTGCCATATGGAAACTTGTTAAAACATGTAGCAACTTACCGTAGGTTTTTTTTTTTTTTCTTATCTAACACTGAGAGGTGGGAAGTTGTTCTTACTATTCACACACTTTTATGGTAGGCCTCTGTAGGGATTTTGCCGGCTGTCCCCAACCTTGCAGAGATGGGCATGTGTCAACTTGTACTGAGTGCGATAAGTGATGTGTAGGAGAAAGCTTAAAAGGTCATTTACAAGCAGTGGAATTTTTTCTGCTTTCTAAAGTATAATAACTAAATATTTTTATCTTGTTAGTATTAACTTGATCATGAATAACCTGCACTGTTCTTGTTTGGTATTATATTGTTTTCTTAATCCTCCCTTGTGTTATAAACATGCATGCACACATAACAGCCTACTATGACATTTTATGTTGATTCCCACTTGTCACTAGTCAAAGTGCATTAGAGCTGCCACATGAAAACCAGATTCATTTTTCAACTGATCAAGATCCAGAAATGGCATGTCTTCAAACACTGGGAATATATCTGCAAGGACTGAGCTTGTAATCTTTGTTACAGATGCTTAGATGACTATAAAACTGAAATCTTTCAACTATTATGAGTAGCTATGCAAAGTCTGACTTCTTTTAAGTCAGTAATTGAAATGAGGTGTGTGTATGGAAGCTGGATAGCAATGTCACGCTGCAAAGAAGATGAACAGCTAAAATGGAAGTTTCTTAGATTCTAAATATTTCATTTCTACTCATGAGAATAGCTTTACTGCTCATCATTTGAAGTTATTCCATCTCTGAGGTCATGGTAATTTTGAAAGTGTAGGAGCTCAGGAGCTTTCTGCTAATATCTTAAAGTGTTGTAAAAGCGAAGGATCAAGCTAAAACGAGCCCTGTAGCAAAGGCTGGGTAAAGAACAATGAGTGGAATGAAATTGCATGAGAGGGGAAAGACTAAACACAAAAGGTAATACCACTATTTTACAGTTCTCCTTCTCCTTGATTCCATTTTCCACAATTTTACTAAGCTAATTGAACTAAACAAATAAGATACTCATAAATGGTTTCACTGGGTACCTCTAGGGTCTGTAGCCCTATTCTAGAGAATACTGCTCTGTGTATCAGTTTGGCAGTCATGCACTGGAGCAGAAGGTGAGTGGCCTTCCCTTCTACAACTCCCACCTGTCCTCATACTCTTACTTGAGCCACACTTTTGGGAAACATGAGTAAATATTTACAGTTTCATATACTTTGTGGACATATGAAAGGCTACAATGTCTCACAGAGTGGCAAAAATACAGACCCTTGAATACAGTGCACAAACCACTGCCAGATGACATAGTTTTAGTGATGATTTCATAATCCAAATATCTTGAGACTCCTACTACAAGTGGAAACAGAAACAAGTTTCCAAAAGGCCATTTGCAGTTTGTTTCAACTAAAATATGGAAAATGGAGTAAATCTTTTCCCTCTGGTGAAAAGATACACTGAGTCTCAGGGTAGTTAATTTATCATCCAAAGTCCCTGTCTAACTCTTACGTAATGAATTGTGATTATCAGAGCCACAATTTTAGAACACCATGTTTACAAGAGAAAGTCACTGCTTTCCATGCTCCAGACTGCAATGCCAACTGCCATTTCAGTTTATGTAGAAAATCAGAGCCATGCAACGTCATTATCGGAAATATTTTCTGGTTTTCTTTTGTTGCTGAGTTATGACAACACAGTAGCATGAATGAGATGGAGATCCCAGTACAAATAAGAAAACATCTTCTAAGAGACAGGACTCGCAGCCTAGTAACCAGGTAAATATGCAGGTATACATAAATACTAGGTGCAGTTTTCAGATATGGTGCTAGAAGCAGTCTTGCTCCCCTGTTGTTGGAGCACACTAACCCTGATGAGCGCAGAGGTCTATTCTCTGGAGAAGGCCACAGTCCCCAGCTGTGCTGCTTCCCAACCCCAACATGGTCCTGCAGAACCAGGGTGAATGACTCACTCTCATGATGCAGCTGCAGAGCAATGCAGGTATAAATCCCATCTCCATCAAAATTACTGACAGGTTGAAGGGGGAACATTAATTGACATCAATACATCCAGAATTTCACACCATCTAATTTTGAAACACTTCTGATAACAAATGTAGAACTCAGCTCTGCTGTGTAAGCAGGGGCAAGTCACAGTGAATCAGCGAAGCTGTTTATCTGTACCAGTTCTGACTTTTCCTTTGGATTTTCCTATTTCCAAAAAAACCATAATGACTAGAGATCTTCTGAATTTTATCTTCCACAAAGCAGATACTAATATGTAGCATGAATTAATCCATAAAGTAATTATACCTTTACTTCTTCAAAACACCATATGCAAGTGTGTGTATGTGAGAATGTATGACCATGTACCTCTACCAGCTAGACACTTATATTTAGCAGCCTAGCAGCCAGAAAAATCAATTTATATGCAATGACCACCTCATATCTCCTAAATTCATGAAAGTTCTGGGACTGAGGATTCATACTGATTTTTTATACTATTTTAGGTTTTATTCTTAGGAATTCATTTCAGCAGGCATTTAGTACTATGTATCAGTAAAGCTGAGTAAAATCTACACAAGCAGTTCTTCTTTAATACAAATTAGCTCTCATATTTCTCCTTGATTAAGTATGACAGATATGCAGTTTTACTGTTTGCCATCACGCAAGGGAGAAATCTATCAGAGGCTTTATGAATTACAAGAAATGAGAAAATGCCATTAATTCCTAGACTCATGGATGATTAATACATGAAGTTTTGCACAGAATTAAATGAAATGATGAAAAGTTGCATTTCATACAACTCTGATTGTGGTGTTATGGTTGAAAAATGTTCACTGCAACATGCTGTAGTACTCTGTGGTACATAGGAACGGCATGGGGGTCGTCAATTATAGAATCATAGAACACAAGGTTGAAAGGGATCTCAAGAATCACCTGGTCTAACCTTTCTTAGCAAAATCATGGTCTAGACAAAGTGGACCAGCACCCTGTCCAGCTGAGTCTTAAATGTGTCCAATGTTGGGAACATCACTACTTCCCCTGGGGATATTATTCCAATGATTGTTCTCATTGTGAAAGATTTTCCTCTTGTGTCTATTCAGAATCTCCCCAGGAGTAGAATCATAGAATTGTCAGGGTTGGAAGGCACCTTAAAGAACATCTAGTTCCAACCCCCCTGCCATGGGCAAGGATACCTCCCAGTAGATCAGGTTGATCAGAGCCCAATCCAGCCTGGCCTTAAAAACCTCTAGGGATGGGGCTTCCACCACCTCTCTGGGCAACTTGTTCCACTGTCTCACAACCTTCATGGTGAAAATCTTCCTAACATCCCACCTCTAGTCTTAATCCATTCCCTCTAGTCCTACAATTACCTGACATCCTAAGAAGTCCCTCACCAGCTTTCTTGTCGGCCCCCTTAAGATACTGAAAGGCCACAGTAAGGTATCCCTGGAGCCTTCTTTTCTCCAGACTGAACAACCCCAACTCTCTCAGTCTGTCTTCATAGGAGAGGTGCTCCAGCCCTCTGATCATCCTCGTGGCCCTTCTTTGGACGTGTTCCAGCACATCCATATCTTCTTTGTAACAGGGGCTGCAGAACTGGACGCAGTACTCCAGGTGGGGTCTCACGAGAGTGGAGTAGAGGGGGAGAATGACCTCCCTCGACCTGATGGTGACACTTCTCTTGATGCAGCCCAAGATACAATTGGCTTTCTGGTCTACAAGTGCACACTGATGGCTCATGTTGAGCTTCCCATCCACCAGTACTCCCCAGTCCTTTTCTTTGGGGCTGCTCTCGAACCAGTCACTGTCCAGCCTATATTGGTTCTTGGAATTGACCTGACCCAGATGGAGGACCTTGCACATGGTCTTGTTGAATGTCATGAGGTTGGCATGGGCCCACCTCTCCAACCTGTCAAGGTGCCTCTGGATGGCATTCTTTCTCTCCATTGTGTTAGCTGCCCCACACAGTTTGGTGTTGTAGGAAAACTTGCTGAGGGTGCACTGTCCCATGTTGCTGACAAAGATGTTAAACAAGACTGGACCCAGTACTGATCCTCGAGGGACTCCACTTGTCACCGTCCTCCACTTGGACGTAGACTCATTGACAGCCACTCTTTGGGTGCAGCTGTCAAGCCAGTTCTTTATCCACTGAATTGTCCTTTCATCAAACCCATATTTTATCAGCTTGGAGACAAGGATGTCATGTAGGACAGTGTCAAAGGCTTTGCTCAGGTCAGTAACTTGTACCCATTACCCCTTGTCTTTTCCACATGACCCCTCATAAAAGGAGAGTCTTGTTTTTCTTTGTAGCCACCCTGCAAATACTGGAACATGGTACTGAAGTCTCCCCTAAACCTTCTTTTCTCGAGACTGAACAAACACGGTTTTCTCAGCCTTTTCTCATATGGCAGGCATCCCAGTTCTTCGATCATCTTTGTGGCCCTTCTTTGGACCCTCTTGAGCCTGACCACATATTTTTTGTATAGGGGGAACCAAAACTGAACACAGTATTCCAGGAGTGGTCTGACCAGTGTTGAGTAGAGTAGAATAACAACTTCTTTTTCTCTGCTGGTGATGTGCTTATTGATGCAGCCCAGCATCCTGTTGGCTTTCTTTGCTGTTGCAGCACAACATTCACTCATGTTGAGCTTGTTGTCCACCAGGACCCCCAGGTCCCTTTCCACAGAGCTGCTCTCCAGACAAGTAGAACCCAGACTGTGCTGCATTCCTGGATTATGTTTTCACAGGTGCAAGACCTTACACTTGGCCTTGTTGAACTTCATCAGTTTCTCATTAGCCCACTCTTCCAGCCTATCCAGATCTTCCTACGGGGTGGCTCTTGCTTCCAAAGTGTTCACTTCTCCACTCAGTTTGGTATCATCAGCAAACTTGGGTACACTTGATCCCATCATCCATATCACTTATGAAGATACTAAACAGCAACGGGCCCAATATAAATTGCTAGGGGACCCCATTTGTGATGCATTGCTTACTGAAAGCCTAACTGCATTTCTCTATGTAAAATAAAAAGTTAAAAATTAAGTCTCCTTAGTTGGTGTGTCATTCTGGGAGCACAAAGGATGGAATTAATCTGATCATACATAGATAGCTGTAGTGCAGAAATCTCCACTTCAGGTAATCACAGTGAGTTCTTTCTGTGGTATTTGAAAAAATAGTTCTTCATGGAGAAATCTAAGTATGTGCTGCTCTAGAGAATCTCCACTGACTATAAAGTGGACATCAGGTATCTAGTTCAGGTGGAGATACCTGAAATCTGGTGAGATAGAGTCTTCCCATAAAATCTGCAAGTGCCTTATTTATTATCACTGAATTTCTCTAAACCCCTGAAATACCCAGAAATTCTTAGTTCTGGTAGTGCTAGACATTGAGTACTCCTAATCCTGGACTGAATTCGTACTAGGTATGCTGTTCAATAGAGAGACACTCAAATTTAGATAACTACATGTGCACCTTTATCTAGTCGATAGCAGAGACCAGAAAATGATTCGGTCGTCCCATAGAAAGAAGAGGTATATCTTATTAAGCACTAGGGAGCACCCCTCTGAGTTGCTACTCCTGAGAACAAGGCCTCCCTGATGTCCTGTATCTTATCTGCCAGTCCTGTGCAGACATCTTGGATACACTAGGGCATCACAAATGGCACTAGTTGCTACTGTTTAAGTAAATGAATCCCATGCTCAAATATGTAGGGTGAAATGAACTACATGCTGTACAGGATGATAACTAATCTGTGAGAATGATCATTTAACTTTCTCTTGATCGTTTGAGGTCTTAAGTTTAAACACTGTCACAAACACATAATCCACTGCTTAGGCTTCATTTATCCACGATACCTCCTCTGGTTTCATGCTGTGTTTATGCACACATAATTCCTCCCACGCTGGACCAAATCTTTGGTAACTGGCTGACCACCTCCGAGCAAGCACAGTAGGAAGATACTGCTGTCCCAGTTTGGATTTGTGCCTGTGTTTAGCAGAGATGTCATATACCATTTGAACAGCTTCCTAAGAGATGCAGTGAACCCTTCTCATTTCTGACACTTTTATGTACAGGCTGAAGTGAACTTTTTTCTTAAAAATGTGCTTAGCTCAACAAGACATGAAGGGCTTGATGCAGGAATTATTAGGTGGCATTCAGTGTGTCATGAAGGAGGTCAGACTAGATAATTATAATGGCTCCATCTGCCCTTAGTCTCTGAAATCTATGAGCAGCTCATGGGTAAGAATCAGGTTAAAATATACAGATGGCTGTGAGCAGAAGTTACTCTCTGACCTTCAGCTCTGTGTGAGCCATACATCAGAGTTATGGCAAAATTCTTCATAGTATAATACAAAAGGATTTGGTTGGGACAAGATACTGTGTCTTGATTAAAACAAACAGAAAAGCCATAAATTGCCTGTTTCCCTCTAGAACAGAAACTGATTGGGTTTTTTTCTGTTCTTTTTTTTTGGCCCAAGTATGTTAGTAAATATACTGCAGCAAAGGCAAAAATCTATTTCCCTCTTTCTAAGTTCCTGCTTCATTACAGGTAAGAAACTGGGAGCACTGGAATCCAATACCATGTACCCAGAGGCAACACATTACTGAGTGAAATGTCATCTCACATCAGCTCACAGATAAACCTTAGCTGAAAGAAAACTCCCTCACTGAGAAGCTGTTCATGCCTTTCCCCAGGTATTCAAGTTTCATCTTTCCTGAGAAAGTTATTACTGGTGCAAAACGCATTGTATTCCTAAGAGTCAGTCTGTCAAATGACACTGATATGCCAAACTGCTTTCTACGTAGCCCAGTCCTCCTCCTCCTGATTATTCATGTGTCTGGGCAAGACAGTATTTAGCAGAGCACAGAAAAAGGAAGGACAGTGATGGAGAAAAAAAAAGATGGAAATTGCCCAAGGGAGTTTCAGTTACCCATAAACTTTCACACAGCTAACAAAATGTTGCTACGTACAAACATTGATTATTTTCCATTGATCTGTTCCAAAATCCTGGCACTTCTGTTTCTTTTATTTATAGTTATGTTGGGAGCACAAACCAGCATGGACAAAAAAATCTTGAGCAGCCCTGTATCACAGGTGCTGCTGGAACCCTCACCCCTTACTCTACCCCATACGTTTTACAAGAGGCAGATTTGCCTGAAACAACCTTGTTCTGGGTTCCTTTTCTGCTGTGAAGAATCCACCCCTTCCCAGAGAGGTGAATCATAGCAAACAGTATATATGTGAGGAAAAATGTACTAAGGGCTGGGCTAATTCTTTGCTACAGATGAGAGAGTCTTCAAAGACAGGGCTTGCTTCTGTCTCCCATAGCTGGCCCAGAGCAGCTGAAGATCTGACTTGTTGCTCTAACCGTGCGATTTCATATGCTTCTCTTGAGATTAAATCTTTTGCATTCAGCATATCTTCATTGCTCCCTGCTTTGTTCCTCACTTTATTTTAGATTGATTTTACCAATGGATTTTGACATTCTGAAGTTTATTTTGTCATAGCATAATGTCTTCCTTCTTCTGGGCTGCCTTCCAAATACTGCTTGTTGAAATTGGCTCCTAAATTTTAATTAAAGGAACCTTTTGTTTGGCCCATAAATTGAAATGTTCTGAATTCTTTTATTCTGTCCACTTCAGGGCATCAAGCCAAACATGAAATACTGAAAACTGCCCAAACATATCCTTCTCTCTTTCCTTTGTGCTTGAGTTCCTCCCCCAAGAGACAGAGCTACTGCCAGCAATATCCCTGCCACAGGCCTTTGACATCCCTTTGGAAATACTCTCTCCAGAATGAATGATCTTATGGTAGTGCAGTCACATCAATGAGAGCACATCAGCACATTAACTGAGTGACAACTTGGGCTTCGCTGTCCTGCTCTTGGACAGAAAGACAGGAATGTGTGTGCGTTGTCATCCATTTCTGTCTTGACATTGTGTTAAACATATGGTCCTGCTCACAGGAGATTAGACATTAGAATAAATCAGCTTCTTGATTTTTAAAAACTTTGCAAGTACATTGATTTGAAAGAAAAGGGGACAAATAGCAGCAAAAACACCTGCCCTCCTCCTCTTGCCATCCCTCTCCACTGGGCATCTTTAGCTGTGTGAAAGAGATTCTGCGAGAAGGATATAAACAGATAAGAGATCAAAGCACACCCACACACAAGATAGCTGGGGCTTAACAAACTACCCAGCTGAGTACAGGGAGATCACCACCCCCATATGGCACCCCAGCACCTTTGCTGGCTGCACACGTACCATCTCAGAGGGAGAAGAGTTGGTGTCTGCAGCCCCAGGTCTCATCCTTGATTGTGCTTGAGTCTCCCTATTTTACCTTCCATTTTTCCTCTTGAGGGTTTTATACCTTGCCACAATTGGGTTATTCTCAAGAACCCTTGAGCTGGTAGTGATGTCATCTCAACTGCCCTGTCTCTGCCTGTGGTGGCACCTTTGTGTCCTTTCTTGGCTCTGCTCTACAAATGCCTTATGGCTTCTCCTGATGACTGTGCAATACCTGCAGTAGCCTGAGCTGCAGTTATGCAGCCATGAGGGCTGTGTCAGAGCTGGGCTTTGAGACCTTGAAAACAGGTGGTTGGCCTTGGGGTGAGGCAAGGAAGTGACAGACAGGGTTGCAGACAGAGGTTTTCATCCCTAATTTTGCAAACTGGATTCACAGCAATAAACATAAAGACAAAGAAATGAACACAGTAGTGTGCGTCTGAGTCAAAGCCTGGATCTTCCATATGAAGGAGCAATAGTACTTGTTTTAGCAAACAACAGTTTACGTCCTGACATAAGGAGGGCAATGCGATCTGTTAATGAAATAAGTTTCAAGCATACTCAGTCTAAGTTTTCTTCACACCCAAGCCATTATCCTTTCTCTTTGCTCTCTTTTTTTCTCTGTTTCTAAAGTTCTATTATTTAACACAATGTCAAATTCCTTACTATTGCTGTAAACTTTTGTGGCACTGCAGTGATAAAGCAGCCTGGACCAGTTTGTATGGTATGGACATGGTTTGGCAGTCAGTGCCAAGTGAGCAAATTTTAATGCTTTGTGGGATGAGCCACAATACAGACCAGGGAAGGACCTGAAGAGGAGGAGAAGGATGGCTACACTGAACAGCTGGTAAGAGTCACAGTGATTGGCTGTGTGTGGTCCCACCAGATTTATCTGTGTGTTTTAGTGAAGAAACACACCTGGCTCTCAAAGGTATGGCTGAGATAAGATTGGAGATTCACCTCCAAGCCATGAAGACTGGGTGCCACCTAGACACATACAGAATTGCATCTTCTGCCAAATCCACAAAAGCAGACCCAGACTGGTTAGAGTTTAAAACCTCTGAAAAATCTGAGTGTATTTGGTCCCACTAGACTTTTTGGAGTGACAATGATGAAGGTATTATTGAGATCAAGACAGTGTGGCACAATGTGATTTTAATTTTTGAGGAGCTTCAGAAAATGCAATATAATAAATTACATACATAATTTGTATCTACTGAATGAGGCCAGGTCCCTGCAGCAAAAAAAAGTATGTGATCAGATGAAGTCTCACGTTGTCTGTACAGAACGGGAGTGAAATAAAGCTGCACATTATAAACTTGGGAATTTACATGCTTTGTAACCTCCTGCTTTTTCCATACCTTTATAATATTCCTACTGGGACTGTGCAGCACTGGGCAGCCCACTGTCTGCAATGCCATTCATGCTATCCCCTGCCTAGCACAAGTGCTTGTGAAACAGGGGGAGTGTTTTCAGGACTGTGAGGATTGGTGATTCCTTGTGGCTCCGGCAGCAGAGTCCTCTTTCTGAATGATCCAGTGTAAGAATGGAAAGACCTGCAGGCATCCTTCTCTTACTACTTGTCTCCACACCCAGCTTTATCTGCTGAAGACCTGAGGAGGGGTCAGGCCTTTTCCCCTCTTGGAGAAACAACTGTGCCAGGATGCGCTGATGGGAGCACTAGAGCTATTCTAAGCCACTAATTTTCAGTGAAGTCCATGACTATTCTATTATCAAATATTGAAATTAATTCACTCCTTACCAATCTTAGTGTGACATTATATATCAGCTTGCTGGAAATGCTACTTGACAAGAAAGTTTTGGGCCAGTCAGTTACTGGTCCATCTGAAGATCAGCAGATGTAAATTGAGTTTTGCCCAGTGTTCCCCTTCTCTGTTCAGTGTTACCCTAGTAACTAGTGTAGGCTAATGTAAAAGAGCTACTGTTCCCACAGGCCTCAATGGCGGATACTGGCTGTAGTATTCACAAGAATTGCAAAGGTATTTCTCCAACCCTTTATGAGAAACAATTTTTTCTTGAGGAGACTCTTCCCCACCAGGTTATGCCTAGAAATGGATGGAACCAAAAGAAACAAATGGCAGGTAAAGTACAGTTTTTATACAAGCACAATAATACCCATTGAAAGGAATAATCTGAATTGCTGTAAAATAAAATGGTTGTCATAAAGTGCTGTATGTACATAGGCACACATACATACACATGGATATATAAATTCAGAGAACCATTGAGGTTGGAAGGGTCCTATGGAGCATTTCTAGTCCAGTCCCTCTGCTCACAGTATAGTCATCTAGAGCATGTTGCTAGGGAGATTGTCGATTCAAGTTTTGAGTATCTCCAAAGATGGAGACTCCACCATCTCTCTGGGAAACCTGTTCATGTATTCAACCACCCTCCTAAGGAAAAAAATAAATAAATAAATGGAATATCTTGTATTCCAGTTTGTGCCCATTGCCTCTTGGTTTGTCTCTGGGCACCACTGAGAAAACATTTTTGTGGTGCTTTGCTGAACTAGCATTAGTATGTCCAGGTCTCTCTTGCAGTGGGGAGCCCAGCACTGAACCCAGCACTCCAGATGTGGTTCACTAGTCCTGAGTACAGAGGAAGGATCACATTCCTTGACTTGGTGGTGATGCTCTTCCTGATTCCGTCCAACCATCTGGTCTATCAATCAGCCCTTCCAGTTTTGTGTCGTCTGAAAATTTGCCAAGAATGTGCTTTGTCCCATTGTACAGGTCATTGATGAAGATATTAAACAATGTTGGCCCTGGTGTCAGTCCCTGGGGTACAGAGCTAGTTAGTGGCTTCCAGCTGGACTTAATACTGCTGATTGCAACTCTCTGAGCCTAGCAGTTCAGTCAGTTTTCAGTGCCCTTCATTGTTCATTTATCTATCCCATGCTTCATCAGTTTGTCAATGAGGATGTTATGGGACAGAGTGTCAAAAGTTTTGCTAAAGTAAAAACAAACAACATCCGTGTCTCTATCCTCATCCACTGAGCAACTGATGTCCTTTTAGAAGGCTATCAGGCTGGTCAAGCCTGATTTCCCCTTTGTAAATCCATTTTGACTACCGCCCAATCATCTTCTTGTTCTTGATATATTTGCTTATATATATATTTACACACAAATATATACACACTTGTACACATATTTATACACACACACACACATATATTACAAATAACAGTAGAAATTATTGCACAGATAAACATGATCCAAATAATCCAAAAGTGACTAGACCTCAGGCATCATTACATAGAATCCTTTAAGAAAAATTTGCCTACCCTGAAATATAAGTTAAAAAAAACACAAAAAAACCCCACCAAAACAAACCAGCCAACAAGGTATTAGCATGAGAAAAAAAAATGGGGCATGCCAATAAGTCTATATTAATTATTAAGTATGTCAGCTTACAGAACAGTATATACTAGCTCTCCCATCTAAAGAAAACACCAAATGTGAACCATGGGCTAGACTTTTGAGTCTAGTCTGGCTAGTGCCACTAGAAGGATCCAGGCACAGGAGTTGCTAACTCTCTAGGACAGGTTTTACTGACAACACTGGCAACAGCTTTGCACAAATAGCAGGCTTCCAGGTCAAGCTGACATTTGCAATGTTATTGTTTTATCTTGGAGTATATTAGCCTTGGTTTCAAGATCATGAATTCTCTAGATTGTACCAGCAGATGATACCAGGTTGCCTTTGCTCTGGTACAAATGTGTGCACTGATTGATATTTGTGCATCTCTTTGAAAACTGGAAGCATTATACAGCTGCAAAAGAGATCCAGATTTTAATACCCCAAGGTTCAATCAGAAGATACTGTAATTCTTATTGTTGCATTTCACCAAATGCTTGAAAGGTTTGTTCCTCTTTAGATTTAACAGGCTTAGTGATTTCTCCAGGATTTTCCCTTGGCATCAACCTCCAAATGTATTCTGTGCTCTGAACACAGATGAGAGCACCTAAGCTGGTCACTTGCCTCAGCTGTATGTCTGCTGCTCTGGCACCCAGTCTGTTTCGCTCATTGAAACCCCACTGTTTCCTCACTTCCAAACTGCATGCAAAATGTCATCTGTTTTAATTATACTTATGTCCTCTTTACAGACCATACAAGGATATATAGGCTCAAAAGATTTGTGCCTGTCATTTGTCATTATTAGAAGCAGAGCAAGCACTGTAATCTAGGAGTGTCCTGCTTACTATTCCACTCTGACTCTAAATCAAAAAACTAATCTAAATAAAACTGCCAGTTTGTGATGGTGAGGAAGGACCAAAATCATGCCAGAAAGCCAATCTGCAGGTCACAATCAGATCCAGGGACCACAAGGCACCTCTCTGGAGACAGGGATGAGCCAAGACTAGATCACGATATGGGCATGTGGATGCACAAGACTCAGTGGAGCCTATGGCCAGTCAGGGCAGGACTGTGGGAGGTAGAGACCAGCCCTGCTGCAGCATTACTAGGGCAGGGATGGATGGCCCCGAGAAGCTGACATGGGGTACTGGGCCCCAGACAGGGTGGGGGGAGCCCTAATGAGGATTAAGACCACCAAGACCTACTAGAGCACTCAGGGTCTTGACATACACTACTCTAGACAATCCTGCTGTGTTCTCCTTTTGCTTTCCAAAATACAGTGAGAAGCATTCTATGGTAATAACTTTAATTAAGTCAATTAGGCAAAATTAGAGGAGTACCTTAAATGGCAGAGGAAATTTATTTACCTTATTCTACTGCCTGAGGACTCCTAAATGCACAAGTAAGTAAATATGTTAAAATGCAGTTGACAGTGTTTGGAACAAGTGAGTACATGAAGAATGCTGATGAGTGCATGTCATTTCACTTCCCGTCATTCCAAGCAAAGGGAATGCTGTGAGTGAACAATCTTTATTTTACAGACTTAGATTCTACCGTCATCAAGACCAGCAGTGAAATGCATTGCCTTTTACCAACCACTCAGTCTCCCTGTGAGTTTGCAGCAGTGGAGCAGAGCTCTGCTCACTCACAGCACTATGGAGATGTATAAACCTGTTTGCACATGGGAAAAGCACTCATGAGGCAGATTTTGCATCAAGACAGTTAGCCTGGTTGACTGACTTGTTTTTTGCTCTGTGTTATACCTGCGTCAAGGCTCTGTCAAGGTGAAGTTTTGGCAGTAATAACTCAGCTTCCTGTGCCCTTTGGAAAGTTTTATTAAAGGCAAAAAATGTGAAAATGGGAACTGGTACTCCCATGTGCCTTTAGGGACCTCATCATGAAAAAGCTACTTTCTGAACTAGCCCCCATCTTGAAATACTACAAAAGACAGAGCTGGTTTTTATGTCAGTAAACATTTTAGGGCTGGACCTGGGATATCTGAAACACTGTAATTAAGAAATTTTAAAATAATTCAAGTGTTCAAAAGGTAAAGGTACTTTCTGCTTCCGTCCTATCACTCTGTGCTTGAATTATCAGGGATGGTTATGGGATGGTCCTTTCTGGGGCATCACATGACAGGACTGTGCTTCAAATTGAAGGAGTGAGGAGCTCCTTTCTTTTCCCACCTACATCTGTGTCTCAACAGTTAAATACTCGGAAAGGGTCTTTTTTTTTTTTCCTGTGGGGAAGCAGGTTATTCTGGTAACAGTCAGGTTTAAAAGGAGCACCACTTCCAGAGCACAAAGACAACTAACAGTTGTGGAGGAAAAATGTGTCTATAAACATAAACCCATAGACATTTATATACCATATAATGTTATCAAAGTAATTAAATAAAATTTAATTTTATAGTATATTTAAAAGTGAAGGTTTGAATAATTGTTGTTAGTGTTGGTACAAATTTCTTTAAGTCATTTTTATTTCAAGAAGATACCAGTTGTGACTGTGTGCTCTAGCTACTGAATGTAAAAGAGTAAAATAAATTAAAAAAAAACAGTCTCTGAAACACATAATGACAAATACACAAAAGGTGTATTTAGCTAGGGCAACTCATCTGATATGTAACGCAGCATTAAGGATCCAGATATTACAGTCTAGCTTTACAACACTCCAGGAACCCACTCCACATACACACACCCTGCCAAAAAAAAACCCCTACAGAAAAACTGATAATGACCCAATTATGTTTTGGAATGTACATATGGAAGACAAGAGCTGAAGGAACACTATATTGAATGGGACATGGGTAGAAGTCTGTAGCTCACACCCTCAAAGATCATTTTAGTGCTGAAAGTTTATTTTGCATATGACCAGAGTTTTCAAAATCAGTACTTCTTCTCTAAACCCATAGGCAGTAAAAGTTTGGAGAATTCTCATACAACAGCCTTGAGCCCTGACAGTGCTCCAGAGCTCTCTGTCCTTGACCTCAAACTGACCCTGCCATGAGCAAGAAGTTGAACCAGACACCTCCTGAGCTTCCTTCCAACCTGAGTTACATTGCAATTCTGTGATTCTATGATGACCATGGCTACTTGAGATATGGAATTCCTGAGCATATAACTATACTTGCAGCACATTCAGAAGTGTAGACTAAATACGTCAACCTCTCCTTGGGGTTCATACACTGTAAGTTCCTTACTATCTTGGCAGCCCTTTTATGGACCCTTTCAAATTTCTCCCCAGGCATACTGAAGTGGGGAACCTGGAACTGGACACAGGTGTCAGAAGTACTAAATAAATAGAAAGTAACAATAAATTGCTACAGTCTTCTGACCATGGTCCTCTTAATGTAGCTTAGTTTGTCTGATTAACACTGCTGGCTTATACTCAATTTGGCATCCCCCACTGCCCCCAGTCCATTTTAGAAGAACAACTAAACCAGTGCTCAGCCTGTACTGATACATGGGCCTATTAAGCCCATCAGTTGCACTTTGCACTTCTGCTGAATTGCATTAAGTTTTTCTTGGCCTAATCACTAAGACTTTTCTGGACTGAACCTCTGCCACGTACCTAGTTTAGTACCATCTGCAAATTTGCTAAGGGTGCAATTTTTTAATTGTCCAACTTCTATTATTAGATAGTCTTATCATCCAGATCTCTAAGTTATTGAACAATATAGGCTTTGGTAATAGTCCCTCAGCTGCTCCACTTGTTACTGGCTCCCAAAAGGACCCTCACCAACTGTTTACTACCCTTTTCACAGAAGTCTGATCTGGGATCTGGGATCCCTGGTTCTGGGACATGCCCATACCAAATGTGAAAGCTGGGATGAAAGGACATTTAAACTATGCTTCACAGTAGACCTCAGCAATGCATCAGGTTAAAGCAACCACCTTTCTGTGTCTAGAAGGGTGCTTACAAATTCCATCATGGATTGCTCAAGTTTGAATTGGTCAAGTCTGGACACTGAGAAGGAGGTTCCTGTTTGTCATAGGAAGGGAAAAGCAACAAAAAGACCCAAAACAAAACAGTAAACTGTAAGGGATCCAGCCCACGTGCCTGGAATGCTCCAACAGTGGATGTTCTGTTTAGTGTAATATAACATCTTTGACTACATGACAGTGTAGGTAGGAAACACATTAATCACAGGTGTAAAAGAGCCTGAACTGAAAGTTGTATAGCCGTAATTATAAATATATATGGCTAATGTAATAAGTATTCTAGGAGAATTTCAGGACATTAGGAAAATGGACAAATAGGAATTGAAGTGAGATTCAGTCTGGTAAAATACAAGCTAAACACAGAAAATCTGAGCAAAATAAAATCATAACAGTTACCGGTTGCTCAGTGTCTAATAAAAGATGGCCTAAGAGTATTTGAGTGGCCTCAGGACAGTTGAATGGATTAGCTGACCATCTAAGGTCTCTCCTACCTGTATATTACTGTGATCCTTTTTTCTCCTCACTTTATTTCTTCTTCTTGCCTCCTGCTCTCTCTAGTTGTTTTCTGTTGGCTAAAAGCAGTGGCTAAGCAGTTCAACACTTAACATTAGCAAGAGGTGCAAGTAAAATGGGGTGCAAAGCCTTTAATTCTCCAACAGCAAAATTACAAAGGAATAGCATGAGAGAAGAAAGCTGACTCACGTCATGACAATCTTATTTGCTGTCCTTTTGCCTATGTTTGCCACCTTTTGTCTTGAAAGAAGCAGTATATTACAGCAAAATCAGCCCATTTCAGTTAGCCTTTGGACTTTTCTCCAAAAAAGTCTAGTAATTTCTAGCCTTAGTGCTGTCAAAAATACTGTCAAATAAGGACATTTTTTCTTACAAAAACTTCCTTGAGCTGAAGGTAAGAAATGAACACTGAATAAAAGAGCTACATAAAGCATAAGTGGAATTAATATCTTTTTATTTTTTCTGTATCTGTAATAAAAGATTTACGGTATTTCAGTGGTGTTTGAGGACTGAGCTTCCTCTAATCAAACCTCAAGCTTTGTTTCAGTATTTAATGCACTGTAATGACAGGGCTGTGTTTGCATCTTTACCTCTTTATTCCACTGAAAACAAAGATAACCCAATCCCTGCAGGTAGCTTCTTATACATTCAGAAATATCTGCTACCAGGCAAGGTGGGCAAAGAAAAAGGAGAAGGAATTATCAACCTTTTGATAAAGGTAAAAAAGCATTCATCAAGTTTAAGTGAGATACACTTGGTCATGAAAGAAGAGACAATTTCATGGCTGTGAGGGGGAATTATGAAGAGAAGGTGTTACAAAATGGCAGGCAGATGCTGATGTCATAAGGCCTGAAAGAAGGACCAACACAATGATACCAAGATGCTCTATCTGTCTGTCCATGTCTGTCACTCTCTGTCTGTGTTTGTCTGTCCTCTTATCAGCCAAGGAAAATACCCTCCTGGTCCCACCCCAGCTGCAACACAGCCCTCACAGCATGATCAGGACAGCAGGTTTGGATAGCTATGCTGCTCCAGCCATCATCAGCAAACAGGGTGCTGCCTGGCATATCCCTTAGGTGGTGCCCATCATGGGATTTTCACATCGTATCACCCCTTTCATAGAATCATAAAATCATTTGAGTTGGAATGGACCTTTAAAGGTCACCTAGTTTAACAACCCTTGTAAAGAGCAGGGACATCTGAAGGTTATCAGCTTGCTCAGAGCCCCTTCCAACATGACCCTTCCTGGTTCTTGGGCCCACTTTTTTTTGCTTGTACCTCCCGTCCCAGATTGCAGCCTCAGTTACACAACCTGCTTCTGAAACCCTTTCCCCCCTTGATGACAGTTTGGCTACATCTATACCCAAAATTGGTATTCTTGACTCATTTACCCAGGTCAACTTGGCTTTACATGGCATTGCTGACATGGCCACCTATTGGCATTGCTGTTGGTCTTGCCCAGCTCTACTTCTCAAAGGTCTCAAATACCCCTTCAATGACCTGCAGAGTTTGGGTGTTTCTCACATACCCACTCTTTGACACCTGTGTGGCCTGGATATCTTTCTTGGCATTGTCCCTGCTGTCACCTTCTCACTCTGGTTTTTGGCTGAGTCTAGCATTTTGTCCTCTCACATCCAGGAGCTGCAATTTATCCCTAAGCATGACTTCTGTGTACCACTGTTTGTGCTTAATGAATTCACTTTCCCTGTATTAGTGTCAGCAGCTTGTGACTAGAAAATAAATCTCCCATAGAGTTGTGCCTAAGGGACAACTGTGGAAGTCTGTACAGAGAAAATGAAGGGACTAGGGACAACGTCAGAGAAGAAAAGGGTCAAATGAAAGGACTTGTCTCTGAAAGTGTACCGAATAGAAGGTTTTCCACTGGGTACATACTGTGTGAAAAGGCTGGATATTTTTAACCTGACTGTCGCAAATAGACAAATAGGCTCATGGGTCTTCAGAGAAAAATTATTTTGCTTTCTTTTCCCACTCTTTAAAGCTTGGATTAAATATCTTGAAGATTTGTAGGCATCAAACCAAATAATTCTTCACAACACTAAGAGGATAATTTATGCCTAAATATTTTAGGAGATTTTAACAATATTAATAAATTGAAACTTTTGAAATTGGCTTTATATCCAAAATATACGAGATTTATGAAGTTAAATGTGTTGTGTCTGCATTTTATATTGGAAAGAACCCAAGTAGAGAGGCTGTTAATGGTGTACCAGAAGTGTCTGGAAAAAGTGGTATTCCTGCAGGAATGGACCTCATCTAGGCACCAGCTCCAGGTCCTATCCTCTCTTGTAGGACCAACCTTTCTCCCCAGTTATGCAATACATGTAGTTTCTTCCTACTGATCTAAAGCAACATTTTTGATTAGTCACCTAAACATGGTCTTGAGATGTTCATCCACAGTCCTCCTCTTTCTCCCCATAGGTCATATGTAGTCTGGCACCTGCAGATCTGGATAAAGATCTGGTAGACAATTCCCTTGTCTCAGAGCACACTTGTCTATGACAAGAAGCTGTTGGGAAAAAAACATGAGAGTTAGGAGCACGTATGTGGCACCCCAGAACATTTCATTATTTCATACATACCCATTTCCCTTATAGGTACCATGTTGTCATTTGGAAAAGTAACCACTAGGAACCAAGGTGACCAGGAGCCCCCTCCCTTTCTCAATATTTCACAAAGTGCATCCTCATCCAGACCATTCATGGAACTATGCATCGGCATCACAACTCGTCTCCCAGGATTGGTGGGGTCTCACAGCGTCTGTGCACACCCTGTGTTTGGTGCATGTAGATCCAGCCGTGCGAATGCCAGAAGATTATGTTGTGAAACCCTTGGAAAAACGTTGTGTAGATGACCAGATGGGACAACCTGAATGTTATTAATATTAGCAAGGTTCAGCTGGAGGGCTCCTCTTCTGCTCATTTCTACAACCACTCTCATTTTATGTGCCTTTGATTTTTGATATGACAGATACCAATGGCCTCACCGGAAATTCTTTATCTTGAGTCATCATAAACCAGAGTAGACAATGGGCTTGGGACTAGATCTGGACAAATGCAATCTGAGCACAGCTAGATACATTAGTGAATGACTGTGACTAAGAAAATCAAAACAAATTAATTTGTGAAATGTTTTTTCCTCAGGTATCCCAAATGTAATAGTCTCATGATTAAGTCTGAAAATTCACAGGCAAAACAGTAAAAAGAGGGAACAAAGGAAATCTAAAACAAAATTAAAAATTTCACTGAGGGGAAGACAAGTAATTTTGTTAAACTGAAGTTATTATTTGCCTGTTTTAGTTTTTAATTTCATCAGGGAAAGAAAGAAAGGGAAAAAAAATCACTTGGATTTGACACAAAACATTGGTAAAGAGATACAAGTTTGAATAACACACTGTAAATATATTAAGGAGGACCAACTCTGCAGTATCAGTCTGGCCAGAAAGTGGTGCTCAGACCATGACCAGTCCTGGGCTAAAGACAAGATATGCACTCCACTTTCACAAGTCAATCAACCTTTTAACCTAATTATAGCCAGGTGTACCAAATCATGATAGAAAGAACTAATTTTAATGATTAAATTATTCACCCATAGTAGGTGCCCATAACATATCCCTCAGTATCCTACAAGGCTATTGTCTGCATCTGATTTCAGAAACACTATTAGTAGGATTTTTCCATTTCTAAAAAATATATTGCAAAGAATGGAGAATAAAAAGGGGGAAATCACAGCACTTTGCAAAGCATCAGAAAGAGATTTTTGTTAAGGTGACAGTACATTAATTTCCTAAAATAATTTTGCAATTATCAGATTGCTATGATGCAT
>JANIJG010021833.1:103793-144634 GCA_024611175.1 Megaceryle torquata
TCCTGTGTGACCTGTGCTAGATTGTATGATCCTGCTCTGGCAGGGGGGTTGGACTCAAAGATCTCCAAGGTCCCTTCAAACCCCTGACACGCTCTGATACCTGTGAATCCCATAATCTGGTATGGATATTTATAGTCTACTTGGTTTTTAGACCAAGATTTCTGCAGAACAGTGTACTTTACACAGTCTGTTTTCAACCAGGAGTCAAGATAAGGAAAGAAAGATACCTTTAGATGTTGTGAGTGAGATATCTCTATTGCCATCACTTGGAGCTGTAAACACTTGAAGATAAGATTTAACCTTGTAGTATCTGTGGCTTGGTTGTATCATCATAATAAAATGTTTTTCCTGCTACCAGGAAGGGTATTCACCAAGAAAATACAAAAAAAAAAAAGGTTTTACTGACCATGTCCAGGATAGCTCCCAGAGATTTACAGAACAGTCAGTCTCTGAATCTCAGAAAGAACAAATGGTTTAAACCCACTGATGGTATCTTTCCTGTAAAAACAGGACCAGTTTTAGGTGAACACCTTCCTAGATAGACAGTTTTGTGTATACAATCCATGTTCAAAATGTTTACACCCACATTTTTCTCTTAGCAGCTGTTGTGGTCCAGATCATTAGCCAAGGCTGGGCCACAGCAGCATGTCCACAGATGCAGGCCTAGGTTTCTGGTCAATACTTCTGAACACAGGATAACTGGAAATTTGATTGTGCCAACTGTCATGAGTGGACCCAGTATTAGTATCACTGGTGATTAATGACAGTCAGAGTAATAAATTAAGCTATTAATTGATTCTTTTCCCAAATCATAATATTAAACCCAACACTAACCAAAGGCATGGATCATACAAGTAGGTGATAAATGCGTGGAATATAGGTATATATACAGACTATAAACCCACAGCAATAGTTTTCACACTGAATTTTTCAATGATGTGTTTACATTGCTGTTAGGCCTATTTCTGATCTTTGCTCATATTCTGATTAGCCCAATTTGTTTCCATTTCAGCTCATAAAGAGAGTCTTCAGCCCAGAGGCAAATCTGATTGCTAAAATGTGGTGAAATATATTGCAAAAAAAAGTCAGTCTACTGAATCTGGACAAATAAAATCCTTCCCAACAATCTGGCATGTACTAATTCAAAACCTACTCGCCTCCTTATAAGCCAGTCTGGTTAGTGGAGAGCAACAGGACATGTTTTGAGAGAGTCAGATGACTTTCACGTTTCTAGCCATATGTTATCACTCCTTTTCAATATGCAAACCTGGAGAAAGAATAAAGGCCTTTGCTGAACTTGTTTATGCACTTGCAGGATAGAAGGGAAAGTCAAGGGTCTTTGAAGGATGGCTTGTCACATTTTAACATAGCTTCATTTCTAGATGCCCAGGGGCTAAAAATATGCCAGATGGATGCCAAGGTAGAGTGTTCTCATAGGCACAATGTAAGACAGCACCACAAAAATCATCTGTTGAAGAGCTTGCATCCTTTTCTGAGACTCTCAGAGAAGTGGCTGCAAATAATTTCTGTGGTGTTCTAAGCCATATGTGATACCTTGTTTGATCTTCTCACATATTCACCTCAAAACCTATCACTCTTAGCTTTTAGTGGAACTGTAGGCACTGCTATCAAAGATTCCAGTTTTAAATGCAAGATTTTTATTATTTAATGTGGATTTCTAAAAAAAGTGCTGTCCTTTCAGGTTGCAGAGTAGAAACATGGGTTTAGTGATCATTTCCCAGCTACTCTAGCTGCTCTGACAACACGTCCCTTGCAGCATCTCTTACATTTGGAATCTTCAGAGGGACTTTGTGGCCTGTGTGTCATGGTTCTTTGCCTTATCTCCCAAAACTTTTCCATCTTTTCTCCTGTTAAAATTTCTTGGCTTTTTTCCTCACTCTCTGAGCATTATTTCTGATATTAAAAGTGCTTGCAGCTGCTCTTTTCATGTTTGTGTTACTATTCTTCACTGGTATGCTGCAATCTCTTCTGTGCTGCCAGTATGTAGGTCAGCATCACTTTTGCTCAAGCCGCTGCTAGCGAGTGATCTGGGCCCAAGCGTAAGTTGTGCTGATGAACTGGTTGTCTCTTTTGCCAAAAATTATTCTGCCTCTTATTAATTCTTCTTTTAATGTTCTGTATATGCAATGTTCAGCAAAACTGTGATCTGAAGCAATAAAAGCTTCAGCTGTTTGCCCTTGTTCTTGGCACCTCCTAGCAAATTTGGCCTTTTCATGTTTTATATTTCACTTGTCTGTGACATTGACTTCAAAAGAGTCTTCTCGCTTTTTTTTTTTCTTTTTTCTTTTTTTTTTTTTCTTTCTCCACTGTGAGACGCAAGCAAGAAACATCAGTAGGAATAGCTAGGACAAATGCCAAGGCATCTATGTGATATTCTTACATGTTTCTAAATGAACTCCTGAAATTTTCAGCTCCAGCAGTATTTAAATCACCAAAATCAATATTCTTTAACAGGGCCATTTGCTGTTCAGGTTCTACTGCATATATTTACTCTCTTTCATGATCCACATCAAAGAAAGAGTCTTTGTGCACAAACTGGCTAAGCCTAGGAGTTTCTGGAGAAGAATGGTCATCTTGTATATTAGCAAGATTAATAACCATCCCTCAAACCTTAGTGCACCTCCATCACAGGATGCTATACCCTACAGAGTGTCTACATCACAGACACCAAATCATGTTTTGGTATGCTCTATAATAAACAACCATATGGAAAACACACTTTTAGGCACTGCTTACTGCAGGTTTTGATACCACCTTTTACTCTTTATCCTCCTCAGATGCTGTGTCCATGATGCTTTACTAGCAAGGTCCTTCTTGCAAGGAGGGGTCAGGGAACCCACCAACAAAGAGACAAGTGTAGACATCATGGAGGTAATATTGCTAGAAAATCTGAAGAACACAGAGGAAATGTTTTCTTGGGATATTTTCCTGAATCTCAAGTCTGACCACAGTGGTGGCCAAGCTGCTGTCCCCCTTGTCAAAAGGAAGAAGCAACTTAGTCCCAAAATTTTAGTACCCCTTGGTAACACCACATCACATAACATGCTTAAAATGAGCAGCAATAAATATACAATTTTCACACTTGTAGGGCAAGACTTGGAATATTCTGTAAGGAGCTAGCTCCCATCCTATATCACCAACAAATTCCCTTCCAGGAACCTGTAACAGTAGAGGAGAAGTCATCATCACTTTATCAACTCTCATCAGCTATCTAGCAAGGGGCTAGGCATATTGGGCAAATGAGCTGGTTGGGAAAACCCACAATGCCATTCTGCAGAGCATCAAACTTTGCAGAAAAGACCATATATGAGGTTGTTTTTCCATCTTGGACTTCCCAGGAAAAGTACCCATATTGATTTTCATTGTTTCTCTTTGTCTTCCAGGACAATGGTCATTTACATGAATTAAAAGGCTTGCCATTCATTCGTAACTTCGGTCAGCATGGGATGCTCTTGGATGACATGACTAGCTACACTGGCACAATTCACAAAGCCAATGTTTTCTGCACCTTGGGAGTTTTCTGACATGGAGAGTCCAGCAGAAACACAACTGTCAGCCTGTGGCAGACTCCTGTGACACTATGTGCCTCCAGATAGTAAAATGGCACTGGTTGTCAATTCTTTAATAACCAAGAGCAGGGTGCTGTTAGAATGTGTTGCCCTGAAGCAAAGCCCTAGCTCACCTACCTGTAAGTGCTGTGGTCTGCTTCAGGCCCCAGCTGAAGTCCTTAATGCTTGTAATATTTTTCTGTTTGGTTACTCCTTCCCCCTCCCCTCAAGGCAGCCAAAGGCAGCACATTTGTGTGAATCATGAGAAAGCTTCTTTATACTTGCAGAACATAGAATTTCCTTGATTCAAGGCTATGGATGTCATGAATGCACCTAGGACATTACAAAGGCATAAGGCCTCCACGAGGATCACCCTGAGCACAAAAGGAGAGGAAGCCATTGGCACCCTCCCCAGCTAGTAGTACTTACAGATAACACAACATGAAGTGAACCAGAATTTCATGCTGAAGCTTTCCTGCAAGAGAACCATGTTTTTTTCTGGGATTGAGATTATATATAAGTATAAAGAACAATTAGGAAAGCTGTTTTGAAGGCAACACACCAAAGTGTTAGAGATAACACATTCCTGGGCTTGAGTAACCATCTCATTCTTTCCGTCTTTCTCACAGAATTTTTTCTTTTCTTTTTTTTTCCCCCTCCTGAATCTTCCCTTGCCCAGTTCCCCTTGTCCTTGTTTTTTGTAGTGTAAGATGCTCTCTCATCTGCATTCTCTGTGAAAGATAAGCTCTCCTCTGACACCACATAAACATGAGTACCTTGGAGAAAATCTGTAAACTGCAGATGTTTAAGTGGTCTACTCTTCACCAGAAGTATCCTATATCTGTCCTGGCAACTACAAAGGGCTCAGATCTTTGTACTCTCTCCACACCCTCCACTTCTCCCACACAGAGTACAGGAGAAAGAGGGAAGGTTTATCAAGCCCCAAATCTGAGTCACTGTTTCACTAAGGGGCACAGAGCTTGTGTGCAACATAAGGCCTCTCCAAGTACTGTATCCTAAAGGTACCTGTGATCAGCCCACATAGGAACAGAATATGCCTGCCTGACAGATGACTCTAAGAAAATGTTTATATTTCCTCCTCACACTGTACTAGATCATCAGAAAAACATTTTTCTCTCTGTTTAAAGAAACATTTGTTGCTAAATCTGAAGTAGGGTCTCAGTCACACCTGCCTTGCCTCAGCAAGCTGCTGCTCTGTTTGCCTGTGAAGTGTCTGTGATTTGATATTGCTAGTTTAGTTCCTTTGCGAAAGCAGAAAAGCAAATGCGCTTGCCAGGGACGTTAACAAACCTCTCCAGGTTGAGCAGCGGGAGAATGTTGTGGCTGGGACACCTGCATCATCTCAGAAACAAAGCTTGATG
The DNA here is from genome assembly GCA_024611175.1 of Megaceryle torquata. Classification (NCBI taxonomy): domain Eukaryota; kingdom Metazoa; phylum Chordata; class Aves; order Coraciiformes; family Cerylidae; genus Megaceryle; species Megaceryle torquata. Next base: position 108,745 of record JANIJG010021833.1, read on the forward strand.
AACCTGCCCGTGCATGGTGTTTGAGTCTCAGGGAACAAAGCTATTCTTAGCTCTTGCTATCCACTGTAGTCCAGTGTTCCTCTTCTCCATTACCCTGGTAGTCTGGATTGAGTGTAGATGCATATGTTCATTAACAGCCCTTTGGCAGAGTAATCAAGGACCTTGCAAGAATTTTTCTGTTTAATGGCTCTGAATACTAGAGCTTTGATGTTACTGCTTTATACAGCTACAGCATGTTTGAAGTCATGACAGATTAGGCATACCAACCCCCTGAATCAAAACACAACAACAAAACCTTTCTAGGTCCATAGTTTAATATGGGACTGAATTTAGCAGCTATCTTTCTTAGGAGGAAGGCAAGAAGTGCACAAAATGCTTTAGGGCTTTCAGAAGTGGTCCTCCAGTGTGGAGCAGCCCCTAAGACCCAATTCCTGAACTAAGAGCTGCTGGTTCCAGTGTCTACCCAGGGGCCTGAAGAAAAATCCTTCAAAGGAGCAACACTACAGCTGAAAGATAAAGCAGTAATGAGTTGAGAGACAATGGTATGGTAATAGGCGGTTGCTCCTAACTATCTGTCTGCATGGCGTGGTTAGTGTGCTCACCCACAATAGTTGTGGTAGACAGCAGAAAGACTTTGACAGCTCTCTGAAATTAAGCCCCATGTCTTCCCTGCTGATACACTCCCCTTTCACCAACACCTTTTGCCTTTTCTTTGTCTTCTTCCCTTGCAGGAAAACTGTTGATGGCAGCTGCAACAAACAGTTGTCTTAATGTGCATTGCACTGTGTAAGTTTTCTATGCTTTCACACTACAGCAGTATTTTTTACTACTGTAAGCATTGCTATTTTTAGATGCATATTAACTACTAAGCAATGATGAAACTGAAGAAAGCTTCCCTGTTTTTTGTAGGAAGAAATTCAGCCCATTTCATTAGAACCACAGGAAAAGAAAGCAGATTTGACCGTTGTGTGTAAGAACTGCTTGGAATAGTCAGCTGTGACATCTTTCAGTCAAGTGTCAGAGGCATTGAGAAATTAAGCCTTACAACATAGCTACGAGGAAGGATTTTTTTTTTCATATATTTTTTTTTTAATGTTTTTATGTGCTACTTGCATGGCTGGTGTTTTATAAAGGTGATATTATCATGATTTTTATGGCAAATAATAACACCAGCAATCATCAATATCAGAAATACACTAAATCAAATCTGAGTTATCTAAAAATGGGATTTGCTCAGAGAATATGTAATTCCAAGATACAAGTCTTGACTGAAAAGGATTGCCTTCATTTTTTCTGCCCAAATCCTCAGGTTTACAGTATTTTGCACAACCCTGTGCTTGGTAAGAATATGTATAACCATCCATCAACCATTCTGTCTTTACTTTCTATTCATTTTTCATATTGCCTGAATGAAGCTCTAGTAACTTCTGCATTGCTTGCAGTGATCAGAAGCAATGATCAGTCAAAGACAGAATATCAACATTCTGTGTTTCACTGTCAGGAACAAGGGGACAGCCCAAGCAGCACGAACACATAAAACCACTAAGTGATGGGCTTATTTCTGTCTTTCTCTCTTTTTTGTGTACAGTATCATTCTTAGGGTGATTTCCATGTATATTTAGAATAAACAGTGTGGTAGGCTGTTTCTCCTGATATCATGAAATTCAAAGAGATAAGGCTAGAACACTGCACTTGAGTGCCTAACATTAAATAAACATGGCCACTGGATAAATAGTTGGTTCTTTAGAAAATGAGACCACCTACTTAAGTGCTAACTGTGGATTTACATGTCTCTCTCTATAAACAGCCAGTATTGAACATTTTAACCCTACTGCATAAATCCTCAGATAATTAAACTGGATGATGAATCTGTGCTTCTACTTTTACAGGAACAAGGGCAACTGAAAACCCTGAGAGCAATTTGCCGTGGGGCAAATGAAATGTGTCTTCAGATGACCAGTTTATCTTCAAACTTCTGTGGGGGAAGTCAAGATTTTCCAAGATTTCCTATGTCCATCTTATATTTCAATTGGAAAGATGTATGAAGATCTAAAATTTCAAGCAAAATGTTTTCTAAAAATGTAGATTTTGATAAAATAAATTATTTTGATAAGATTAGAAATTAATCATTTAGATTTTGACCCTAGTGTGTGCTTAAAAAAGAATACAATAATAATTTTAAGCCATTTAGAAATCAGGAAATTAAACTGAAAACAACCTGTTTTTGAAGAGAATTCTCACTTTACTGAATCGGCAATTTCCAATAGAAAATTTCCATCAAAATATTGTTTGACCAGAACTACGCAAGATCCAACACCAAGCAGGAAACTGAAGCCCTCATGCCCAAAAGCATGTGAAGGCTGTTGTATCTTTTACTGTGATACTGTGTGAGCACACTCTAAACTATAGTCACAATCCAGCAACACACTAACAAGGACTTTAATCCTACAGTTGTGGCTGAATGCAATTAGGACCAGTCCAAGTACAGTAAGGTGTTCTTACTTCTGTTTCTTAAAGCCAGGCACAAAGGTAACATTTGGAGTTAAACTATAAATTAAAAGTGATAGTACTTGTACAGATCCAAAGTTAATTATTGCAAAACTTCTACTAAAACATAACTTAAAGTATATTTTAATTGTACTCTAATGTTTTCTTTTTTAAGGTGACAGCTGGAGTTCCATCTGGCTTAATTTCTCACAACAATCTATTTTGTACTGTAATACTTTCAATATGGTTATTACTACTCTTGGTTGTAAAAACACTGAAGTTTCAACCTAGACAATTTCATCTGTCCTTCAAATAAGGCTGACTCAATTTCAGTATGTTGCTGTCCTGTATATTGAAAATTATGCAGCACTTAAAGGAACAACAAATAGCCAGAGGAAAATATATCATCAGGAGAATATTCCTTAAAACCAGCTGGTTCGATGCATAAAGCATTAGAAATAGAAAGAAATTGCATTGAAATCAATTATTGGTTTTCTTGAAGGTAAAGATCCAGATTCACTGCTTATGACATCATTTTGCACAAGCAGACACTATTTTCAGATCATTAGTAAGACAAAGTATTGAACATAAAAATATTGAACACATTACCTGTTCAAGCTTTATGGCCCCAGCCCTGAACACTATCTGCAAAATAAATTCCCCTCACCATCATGAGGGTAGTAAGGTTATTTGCCATGCCTGCTTCATCTGAGTAGTGATTTGCAGCAACGGGCCAACCTCAGGAAATAATCAGTCCAAAGGACAGAAGGAAGTTTAACACCCCTCTCTCTGTTTAATCTACAAATAATGCATTGGTTGTTTATACAGCATCCTGAAGTACAGGGATATAAAGCCACATCCATGAAATCTTAGGCCTAGCTGGACAGACAAATTATATAGGAGTGATGTTATTTATATGATAACTGCTGAGCTGGGCTAGATAATGCTGATGATGGAGTAAAGCCACAATGGAGTTGAAGTGATCTGTCCCAGGCACGACATTCAGGTAATGATATATGTAAAACCTATTTCAAGCATCACTTGCAAGCTGGAGTAGTGCCCAACACAGAACATATACACATGCCAAGTCCTCCCATTTTGACCACAGTGAGACTGTTAAACCTATAACATGGCCTTTTTTGCTGTTTTCATTATCAAACAGAAAATATTTTTTCAAAGTGCATCTGTGCTCTGTATTCATGTTCTATATCTAGATGATGAAGGCTACAGAAAATAAAAAAGAATGTTTGACTGTTTCCTCCATCTACCTCTAAAACTAGCTCCAACATTAGGCAGATGGGGCAAATCAGAAAGTAAAGCTGCAGGTAGCAAGAACTCCCACTAAGGAACTTCCACTTATGCTTCACTGGGGCTACATCTTTCCAGTGATACTGCAGCTGGTGTCTAGAGAACGGAGGTTAAAGTCAACCCCTCTGTGGTGTAATTGGAGGTTAAGATCGATCCAACTCACCATAATCCAATTTGGCCAGTTATTTATTACCCACTTCAGCAGTAAATAGGCCCATGGATAAATGCTGTTCACATAACCTTTTTTTTTACATGTTTGCAAGGGACTAGCTGCAGATTTGAGCATGGGAGCTTAACATGTGGACTGTGCTTTAACAGACTTGCAGGTAGGTGAGAAGTGAAGTGGGTTGTTTTCTTCATCGCTTTGATGGCTTCATTTGATAGAGTAGAAATTGGACCATCCATACCAGATTGATGTCCACATAATTACATACCCAGATATTATTGTCTCCACACCACTTAACATCAACCCTGATGTCAATTAAACAAAAACTGACAACTTGGTATTTAGATTTATTTATTTTCTTGCACAGGTGATTCTTTTTGGGATTAAGTTTATATATTCACAAACTTCATGTGTTCAAGGTTTTCTAGTAATTTTTAAAAATTTATTTTTATTTTAGAAATGGGTCTACTTCCACTTCAGAAAAACAAAACAAACCACAACAAAACAAACAAAACCACAAACAAACAACCCCAAACAAACAAACAAAAACCAACTAACCAAACAAAACCACAAACAAACCCACAAACAACAACAAAACCAGCCCAGACATTCAGTGAATAGGCCAACCAGTCAAACCAGGGAGAAAGCAAAGGTTTTCTAACTTGGGATTCTCTTACCATTTACAGGAGTTTTACTACTTTGGTTTCAGTGATTGAACAGTGCTATGAAAGGAACAGCATTCAAAACCCAGTGTTTCCAACTAAAGCAAGTGGAACTGGAGCCCAGAGTGCAAACATTTATGGTGATCTGTTTGCAGAGCAGCTACAGACCCAGATAGATTCTCAACGATCAGTCAAACAGAATCGTTATGATGCCATTTATGGACAAGGTTCTTGCACTGAATTAAGAGGTTAAGGGACAGATTCAGGTTGGTGCAAAGTGTTGTAGAACGGTGCTTTCAACAAATAGTGGTGTTTCTGAGAAAATAGTCCCCTGTGAAGTTTCGTCTGACTGCAGGACTGCAGTCTTTCCTCACCACAGGGGCTAATACACTCCAGCCTGTAATTACTGAGCACTGCCCATTCACTTTAAAAGTATTCTGCTGGAGAGGAATACATTTAATCCTGTTTAGGATCCTAATGGTCAGGTTATCATGAGTGGGCATATGGTGAAATCTGGCAGGCAGAGCTTTGCTTTTCTGGGCAAATGTTTGTTCTTTGTATAGAATGTCCAGTTATAAAATACATGTCCGTTTAGCTTCAGCAGGGTGACTTCCCTATGTGAAGGGTGCTGGTGTTTCCAGAATCCAAAACATTCTGTCTTTCTCTTTCATTGGATCAATAGCTAGGTTGTTTGAAGGAAACAGAAATATTTTACATCACATCAGAGGAGAAGGAAATGGATCTCAAGAATACAACATAGAATATAACCTTCTGTGTCACACTTGAAGATCCGTACAGCCCAGAATCTTGCCTGTGACAGTGACCAGTGACAAAGAAAGGAAGTAAGAAATAAGGCTAGTACAGAGTGACATGACTTTGATCTGACATTCCTGAGCTAAGACTTGTTAATAGTATAGAACAGAATTTTAGTTATTTCACATAAAATTTTACTTCTATTATTCAGAATAAAAATTCAATTCAGATCTTAAACCTGCACATTTATAGATGACTTATTTTTTGTCCACTTGGTAAAATATCTGAAGGGGAAAGGGAAAATAGGGTAGCTATACTTTTTTCTTGTCATCTAATTAAGCTCTGTAAACATTGATTTCCCCACCCCCTCTTTTCTTTATTGTTCCGTGTCATTATTAACTACTAGCTTTGGACATGGGACTTTTCAACAGTAGATTCTTTACAGCACTCATAGATTTAGCTGCTCACACAGCTGGTCTTGAATTCAAATTAGACATGAATTTTTCTTCTAGTTTCAGAATCTGATCAGAATTCAGATCAGCACCAGAAAATAATCAGGTTGCTGGATAATTTCCTATGTATGTCTCAGGGGAGCACACAACCTGAGTGATTAGCCAGATGGCCCATCCCATGGGTGAACCTTAGGGTCAAATGGCAGAAAAGCATCCTACCAGCAAACCTGGAAAGAACACTGGGAACGAGCATCATCTTTCTGAGAGAGGTGCCTTGAATCTTCTCCCACAAAAATTAAAACACCAATTTGAGACAGAGGGAATCCTCCTTTACCATGTTACTCAGCAGAGTTTATTTCTTCTGTTGCCATCTGAGCTGACATCTATCACTGTTAATTGAACTGGCAGCATAATAAACTCAGAGACTCCCAATATAAAAAGCAGCATTTTGCCTTTTGCTTTTAGTTAGAACAGTTTGTTTCTCTCTTTCCAGTTCCTTTCTCCTACTTGCTTTAGCATTGATTATTTACAGACTGCAACAGTGACCACTCACTTGCAATCAGACATTCAGGTTCCCTTATTTTAAGTTTTCAGTTATAAAACCCCAAAAAATCTTCACCTCAAAAACCTATATCAGCTTTTGAATCTTTGTTCTACAGATCCTTTGGAGATCTAGGGACTATTTCTATGGGGGCCAGGAAAGGAGCTAAGAAAAGTCAGCCTACCAGCTCACACAAACCCCTCTGAACAGGATCCTCACATTTTCCAGGAAATTGTTAAGTTGTCCACAAATCAAAAAAAGGTTGAAATTATGGGTATTCTCTACCACCATGTGATAGGGAATGTTAAGAAGTTGTGTAAGGCTCTCCTGCACTCCTTTATGATAGAGAAATAGTAACACACACTGGAGTGTAAAGGAATCATTACCATCACACAGGTGAGATCAATACACAGGCTCATTGAGGGAAGCTTATTCCCATTCACCAGCCAGCCAGACTCTAAAAAGCCAGTGTCACTGTTGCTTTAAACCTGTTGCCTTGGGAGAACATAACTGCACCATGAAGTCCCGCCACTAGTGTTCTCACTCAGCCTGTGCTATGCCAGAAAGCAGAGGTCTGTTCTCAGCCCTAACGTACTTTGAACCTAATCAAGTCTTAGCTATACAGTAAGCTGTTCTTTTTTCCCTCTCAGTTGTCCTTCCCTTGGTTCCTCTGTTTCTTTCTTCCTGCTAGTTCATCCATCAAATTCCTTCTCATTCTTACTGGAAGATAATTTATCTCCTGCATTTACATAGACAGTTTAAACAGGTCTTAGTATTAAAGCAATGATTTATAAGAACAAGCCTTCAGTTCTTTATCAAAAATGCAAATTAGACAGGATTTTAAAGCTGCTCAATAAACTAATGGTGCAACACAATTTGGCATGTTTCAGGAAAGGAACAGAGGATAAAAGAAGGGACTGTTATTTTCTCTTTTTCATATAGCATGCTGTAGCCCAGCTTTTACTAACTTGCCACATTTCTGTGACTCAATACTGTAGAGTTCTTGAGTGCTTCAATAAGGTGTAATGATTTTTGTAGCTATCATTGCTATCTGTTATATGCAAAATTTGCAATATACTGAGATTATAAAACAGAGATAGGCCTTGGCTTTGAGTCTGTGAACTGTAAAAAGTCTTGGTAAATCATCCATCAGTGTTTAAGACATGTTTTCTTGGTGTGCTGGTTTTCATTAGTTATCCTCTCCCTCAAAAGTTAAACAAAGAAACAAGGATTAGACAGAATTAAAACTTGGAGGCAAACGGGGTTCCAATTTCTTACAATACCCAGGCTATACAGTTCAAGAATAATTTTTTTATTATCATAATTATTAATATTGTTAATGATTCATAAGTATTGACATTATTACTATTACTAAATATTATTGTACTGATACATAATTATTAATATTGCTGTAATTTTATTAATTATTATTTATTATTAGGCAACAATTATTAAAATTGTAGATACCTTTTGAAAAAAACTTTTGCAAACTTGTTGTTGACTGATTATTTCTTCCAAATTCAGGGCAGAACATTCAGATACAGTTGTTGTTATCAGTTTCCTTACACTTAAAAAAAAACCCAAAAAACCAAAAACAACCCAGGATATTTCTAATTACCAGATGCATGAATTAGTCATTTGCAGTAAAAAAAAGGAATAAAGAAGTCTTTAAATTACTAAATAATATTGTCATACAACTTGCTAGATAGAATGAGAGAATGTAACAACATCCAGTAACTCAGAGATGTACCTTTCACATTTACCATAGAAAAATAATAGCACCTCTATGTTTAAGTTTGCAGCTACAATACCCACAGCAAATCTGATCCTGATTTGCTTTGCAATATGAAAAAACAAAAAAAGTTGGAATGTTCTTGTGACTTAGCAATTCTGGAATCATAGACATGCTACATGCCTGCATGAGTGGTATGGCACTTGACCAGGAATCCAGATTCTCACTTGGTAGCTTAGCATTATATTCAGAAGACTTATTTTTGTGACATCAGTGTAATTTCCATAATGCTTTTATGCATTTCCCTGTGCTGGTTCTCTAAAAATGGAGGAAGCTCACCTGAGCTTTTCTATATTGGCTGACTTCAAAGATAATTCGAAGCCACATCAGGAAATGAAGCTGTTTCTGTTCCTACCTACACATATCTCATATAAACAAGTTCTAAAATATAACATCAAAACAAAGCATAAGTCTCTATAAGTTAAAAAAAATGAGCTTAGCCTTTTGCTGTAGAGTGAACCAACCCATTACTTTGGACTTTGCTGATTTTGATAAGGACGGGAGTATAAACATCTTTAGGGATTGTGGAAATCTCTGTTTTGCTATTAAATTGGGAAAAAGGAGAAAAGGCTCCACTGAACTAGGAACCACTGGCTATATGGGAGTCACTGATAGAAATGCAGTGGCAAAGAAGCATTTTTAAAACAAAATGCCTAATTCTGTTGGGACCAACCCCGGGAAGTTGTGGTTTCTCCTTCTAGTTCTATCAGAAACACACTTCTTGCTTCAGTGAGGAAGCAGTTGGAGAAGCTATCCCAGCACAGATTTCTAAAGAATCCTCATATTGTATGAGAGTTTTTTTCAGTGGTTACTGCTGAAAAAGGAGCCATTGTGAATAAAACCACTCTAACAACTTGGGTTATATATGGAAGCAGCTGTGAGATGCCTTTTAAGATAGGTGTTTGTAAATTGTCATAGCACACCAATAAAGAATTAATTGCCTAGATCAGATTTCATCTTGTGATCCTTTCAATATTCCTGTATTTGTTTGTAATTGTCAGGGAGGTTCTTCATGCTTTCTGTATTCTGCCAAAAAGACAGGAAACCTCATTCAACCCTGTTTACAGACAGACTCAATTACCTGACATGACTCGAATGGTCATCTATGGAACATAATTGAATTTATTCTGTTTCTTGTATTTTTTTTTCTCAGAAGCAGTTGTTGCTACAGGAAGAAATGCAATGTCATTAGCTCTGTTCAGATTACTTTGGAGGAGGGCAAGACAGCAGAGTGAAGAGTTCTGAGGTCTGTAGATTTATTTTGAATTCAATTAATCTTCTATGTCTACATATTTGTATTTAATCCCCCCAAGAAATTATCTGGAGCCAATTTTTCCAAGGTGTTTAACACCTAAAACTCAGAGAGAGATTCTTAGTGTCATTAATTTGATTCCAATACACCAAATTCATGTCTGGTTTACAATGGTACTGTAAAAAAAGACATATGTGCTCTTGAAAATGCACAGGGTGCCTGTCTGCAGCTCTGAATCCCTATACACCTTGGAGAATTTATTCCTCATGCATCATTATTTAGCAGCCATGGAAAGAGTTGATAGAGTCTATCAAATTTCCCTAAACAGATGTTTGCATGAAAGATTGTGCCATCCAAAAAGGCACTAGCTGGCAAGCTAACAGGCAGTCCCAGCAATAGGACTGATGGTTGGATGGGATCAGAGGTAATTAACACCCTAGGGATGAATTCTCCTTCTGGCCTTTCTCTACTGAGCTTCACAGATCACGGCATTTCTGCAATGGAAATTACTGAAGGTGAAAAAAACACTCACCAATATTTATGTACTTTCACTTTTCTCTGGAAAAAAAAATAATTATGATCTCTGGAAATAACTTAGGCTAAAGAAACATTTTTTAAAAAAAGAAAAGGGGATGGGTGGGGTGGGAAAGAGGGGTGGGGTGTGTCTCAAAGCCAGGCTTCAGCTTTACTTGATCATAGAAAGAATAAGTAGTTTAATAAAGCCTGAATTTTTCTAGTCTCATTTCCACTGCTGCATGTTGATGTGGTGCCTCCGCTCAATAAATAATAAATTATGCTACTGCTGCCTGTGAGTGATTTAGCTTCTCTGTCCTGTAACAAGATCTTTACCATGGTCTGCTTATAGGGAAATGAATACAGAGATCGAAAATCCCTTCAAGCTACTCAAGAGGATGGATTCAACAGCAACATGGCTCTGCCAGAATTTGGTTTCTGACAGGCAACTCCGTGTCACTCTCCTGCCATTGCATGAAGGTGCCTCTTGGTTGTTGCAGGGTACATTGAACAGCAACAACCCTGGCCAGTCTCCTGTGCCTGTTCCAGGCATCAGCAACATGCCTGCTCCTGAAGACTGTAAATGCCAAGTAAAGCTGGAGCATAACAGGCAGTGAAGAAGAGCTGCTGCATCATGCTTTTCTCCACACAGCTCTCTAACATCCCAGAGTCTGTAATTCTGAAGAGCAGGAGCTGAACAGAGGGTACAGACCACACTGGTATTTCCCCTTAACAGGAGTGAGCAGGGAATAGGGAAATAACAATGCAGAAGAGGGAGATTTCATTAATAATGTCCCAAGCTCCAGCCAAGAAAGAAAACAATTTGACAAGAAATTTAACTTGTGCCAGCTTTTGTGATCAAAGGTTGATAACCAGCACATTGGGACATAATTCCAGTAAATTTGAGATATGGTCTATATAGTGAAAAAAAAAAAAAGTAAAAAAAAAAGCCCAGGACAGATTCCTGCCTCTAATGCAAGACAGTTCAGTACCACAGATACTACAAGAACATCTGCTTTCAAATGATTAATTATGCAGTGCTCTCTGCTGACTGTATGTAGCTGCATCCAGCATCAGTGTGATTTAAGGGAAACACAAACAGTGTTTGCAAGGATCTAACTCAAATAATTAATTACAAGATAAGAAAACATCAAGAAAGAGGGAATAGAAAAGGGGGAAGGGACAAGATCTTTTACTTTGTATCTTTGATTTGTAACTTTGACCTTGAGCATCCAGTCTGAAATGAATCAACTGTACAAATCTACCTGGCACAGCCTCAGTAAACTTGCTACCTTAAAGCTGCTTGCTTTGGAAGTGGTGTATCTTTGCCCATTGCTTCTTTCTGCACCATTTAGCCCACGCTTCCTTTTGATTCACCTCCATGCAACAGCTTGAACAATCCAAGCAGCTGAATTCAGAAACAAATAATAGTAATAAAAAGTAGACATCTCCCTTTACCTCCAAGTCTCTTTGTACTCTGCTTTCAACAGAACAATACTATTGGGCTCTGTTTTATACCACCCCCCCAACCCCTGAATTTGCTCCATCCTTTTCAGAACTCATTGAGGTCACGAGTTCCACAGCTGAATTAGGTACTATGTAAAAAATATTCCATTTAGGTTTGGTTGGTCTTTTTTTTTTTTTTTTTTCTTGTTTGCCACCTGAGCAACAGTATTGTCTGCTTGCTAGATCTTACATTATGCATTAAGACTCCCAGGGAGTTCCACTGAGATGAGAGTTACACAAGGAGTGAATGATAGAGCCCTCTTTCTGCTGCCAGTGGTTTCTTCCCATCTAATAATGACCTTTTCAGATTAGACTGGGGAGTTGAGAGGTTGTAGAAAGTTACAGTGTTGTAAAAATACCAGGAATGTAAGTTTCAATTTATGGATTAAAATTAAGAACAAAGTAAAACATTATCAAAAGTGCAAATGCTGATTTACAAACTCAGTCCTCCAAATGGAATGACTGGGAATCGCTGTCTAACCTTTTTTTTTTTTTTCCTGTTTTTACAATCTCCACATTAAGCAGATATTCTACAGTCAGAATTCCTATAATTGTTTTCACTTAATCCAGGAAAAGAAGACAGGTAAGAACTGAATCTATGAGAAAGGAGTAACCTTTCAACATCGGTTATCAGTAGCAGGTTTATGCTGACTCATGAAATTATGAAAAGATATAGATTATACAGTTCTGAAAATAGTACTGAATTTATGAACAGCTCCAGGAGTTTATGGCATGATTAAATCTAGTGATTAAAGTTTTTAATGCAAAACCCGCTGTTACAAATGGCTGAGCAATGCATATATTCCAAAGCATAGCTACTGGTATCTCCTGTGCCATTTGACACAAGAGATATGTTAAATTTTATTTATTTATTTTCACCTTAATTGATATTTTATATCTTGGTTTATTTTATTATATTATATAATACAATTATTTTATTTTTTTTTTAATTTTAATTAAACATAATTTAAATCCACCTTAAATGTGCAATTTGTTATTTAAAGACAAAGTATGGAGGGTTATCTACTATTATTGAATTGGATGGTTTGTTACAGTTTTAAGATAAGTGAGAAAAAAATTGCATAAATATAGCTAAGTGTACATGAAACAGTCAAGTGGCACTTAAGGGCTGTATGTTGTCAAATCTGCCCCCACCATAATAAGTGTTTGCAAGTATCTAAAGGATTTGAACAAAAAGAAGCATGAGAAATTGTTTACAGAAGAAATGGGAGGATATTAAGCAAATAAGACTTTAGAATGAAAATCAGGAAAAGATTCCTAATGGCAAAATTTTCCTGACTGAAGAATAATTTCCCAGAGGAACATTTGTAATCTTTCTTGTTCCAATGGTTTGAAAGTGAACTTGAATGTAGTACAGGCAGTTTTATACAGGGACATAAATGGTCTTTTACAGTGTATTTCTATTATTTTGTATTTCTATTTCCATTATCCTATGCTCCACAATTACTGCCTATAGCCAGACAGAAATCTACCTAGCAAAAGAGGAAGAATCCAGATGTAAGAATATGCAAATAGCTCTTTCCTTAATGTTTTGACTCCTCTTCAGTAAATATGTTTTTAATAGTTTAGTGACAGAAACCCAGTGGCTGGAATTCTCCATCTTTCACAAGTTAAGAATTGTGCATTCAATTAGAAGCTGAGAAACTCCTAAGAGGAAGACAGGAACACACTTCACCTCAGTTTAAACAGGCTCTTCACAGGCAGCATGACCTTCTATTCATGGTGAGTCACAGCAGACTCCAGCTTCAGTCCCTGCCCTCCTAATCCCTAACCCTTTATTACATTTGGATTACTTGTATCCCATTGGGAGCACAACCCTGGGTGCCACCTTGAAAATACTCAGGCTTGAAATAGGGGAGGATCTGAGATGGTTTCTTGCTCATGGAAATCCTGCAGCCGTCATGGTCCAGAACATCCATTACCATAAACCACAGGAGGTATATAAATCACCCATGGCCACAGCATCTCCTGCTTCTGTGTCCTTGGGATGAACAGGGAGAGGTGGTGCTCTCAGTCTGCTGTGGGAAACAGCCACAGGCGTTTGGTAGCCACAGTGCCCAAGAGGGGACTTCCAGCCCCCCCTTGACAAGACCCCAGCAGGGGCCCACACCTAAGAGAGGCCCACTGCTGGGATTTCCTGGGGGAAATATACCTGACTGCTTCATCCAGCCTACTCTGAAAGTAGACCCAGAAGTAGCTTTGGCTCTAATTCCTCTCCTGTTTGTTATGAGTTTTAAGTGAGAAACACCAATACCTGCTGCCAGCACCAGAAATACACTTTCACAGCCAGCATGATCAGCAGTACCTGTGAGCTTTCAGGGTAAAAACACTCACCCCATCATAACCTGCCTGTTTGGACCCATGAATAGAGAGGGTACAAACACTTGTCCCTCTACACACAAATGAGGGGGATTTGCCTTTCTGTGCTGTGGCTCCATATTTACCCAACACTTTACATACACAAACAATCATCCCACAAGCACAGATGGTGCATGATTCACTCCGGGGCTCTGATCACTGCTGCTAGCTTTGGATAGGGCCCACAGCACTGGGAAATAACCACAGGCAGTTGTATAATTCAGTAATGATTCTGCAGCCAAAGGCTCCAGCTGCCCTTCCTTGAGTGGCAGCTTGGAATGAGGAGACCAACACAGGCTGGTAGGACTACAAATGTCTCCTTACCTCTGTCAACACCAGGAGTGGAGGAAAAAAACTCACAGTGTGAAGGGGTACACACTAGATCAGCACCGAGGACTAGTGCAGTCCCCCCTCAGCCCTCCTGGTGCCTGTAGTCCTGATGGCACTTGGTACATCCCACTGGATCCAGTGTCTGTCTGGCAGAAGCAGTCAGGTCAGGAGCAGTGTCACTGGCCCTTCTGCATCTGGAAAAGGCTCAATGCAATTAAATCCTGGACAGATGCAGCTTCATGATTTAATGTACTGCAGGTTGAGATTTGTGTCTTGGCCTGTGGATGCTTTTTGCAACTCTAAGAGAAGGATACTTTCTTCAGGCACCTATAAAACACTGCAGATTGCAAGTCATACTTTCAGATGAGATGTCTGGACTACCACAAATAAGATTTTATGAGTATGCTGTTACGGCCACCCAGTGACATGTATTTAAAGGTGCCTGTTGATGAGACATTGTCCTACCACTGACTTTTGAGAACAAACTCTAGACTGTATATGTAGTGCATATAAAATTTTTTCTTTTGGTGACACATGGCCCCATGGCCTTCTAGGGAATTTGCAAGCACAGCACTTGGCTTAGTTCTACACACACTCACCCAAAGGCAATCAGATAGCATTTAAGATGGACAGAGACACTTTGCCAGTCCAAGGGTAAACATATTCTTCTCCTGTGTGTTGCCCAGACAGTAAAAACTTCTCCATGGGCCAAGGAAGAACATTGATTTAAGGAGACCAGAAATTTCTTTTCATACAGGTTGGCAGAGTCTTTCTGCTTTCTCTATTTGTTCATGAAACCAAAATAAATAAACACACAAAACAGCCTGGAATTGCAGTGGACGTCACTGTCATAAAAGCAACCAGCATATGGCCAGGACTGGAGGACACATTCTGCTAGATCAGTGTGCCAGCTTGGTGCTGTGAAAAGTCTTCCCTCATACTTTTTTGCTTGCAAATAATTACAAATATTTTCCACAGATGGTGTTTACGTGGCTGCCTAAAACACTTTGTATTAACACAGTTTCAAATTTAAAAACAATTGTGACAAATACTAGCAATTTCAAGGTAGCTATCTCTAGATATTAGAGCCAAACTCTAAAGTTTTAATTCAAATAAATTTAGATGGAACTTTTTTTAAAAAAGGATTTTAAGATAGTCAGTACTTTATAAGATCACACCTTTTTGGCTGTACTTGCATAAGATTAAAATTATTTACTACCAAATTCAGCAATTCTTATTCCGTGGACACCAGTGGGATCAAAGTTGTGCCTGCAGTGTTATATAAATAGTTAAACTACACAATCCACGGTACTATTTCACTTTTAGTTAGTATTTCTACAAAAACCTGGAAGGCAAAAATACTTGTTATTTCTAAAATGTAAGCAGGAGGAGGAATATTTACAGAACAAATTTTCTTAAATATTGATTTGTAGGCTGTAGGAATACTGATTCCATTTTAACATAAGCTTTTTATATCTCATTTGACTAACACCTCCAAAAACTAAATGAATATACAGTTATGTCTACACACACAGAGTAAACACTGCATGCAGAATAGCTATGTGATATGAACCTTGTTGTTTATTAAAGGAAATGTTTGCTTATCTTCTTAAAAACACTTAAGAAAACAGAAAGCTATTTCACTCTATAGAAAGCCCATGTAATAAAAATCATCAAAATGCAAGACACCAGATTTATTCCAATTTGAGATCTGAAGCAGACAGTAAAAATATAAATTTCAGATGTAGATTAATGAAGTTTAAAAAGATATGTTCACAGTGCTTACTAAACAATCAAAGCATAGATTATTTGTGACAAGGCAATTGCTGATTTTCATCTGATCATAGGATAGGAGCAGAACTGGGCTCTGTATTTTTTACAGGCAAAACCCCTGATTTTTTAAGCAGATAGTCTTGGCAGTCTCGTGGCATAGATTGCAGATAACTGGTCTGGAATTAACTTCAGGAGGTAATACAGGTGATCTTCCAGTTCCAAGCAAAGAAATGCTATTGATGGATTACAACAAACATGGATTTTCAAAAATTTGACTCAAAAAAGGAGGAGCAATAGTAGTAGCTGATAAAGGAGAACATTCCACTCAAAGACAAGTTTCTGTAGCATCCTGTCATGAATCAAGAACTTCTGGACTGGCCAGGAGGAAACATACCTTCCTGTAAAGACTATCAAAATGGTCTGGCTCATGGTCAGCCACAAAAAGTTTAGAAACACACCACATGAGTTGCCTCCTCACCAAAAAGTGTTGCTGTCCCTGATTAGTAGCTGGATGTTGTTCAGAAAGCAGCTTCTGCTGAGGCCGTATTGCCTGCAGCCAAGACATCAATGATTTCATCCCCAATAACTATGTAAGGACATAGAAAGACATGTCCACTAAAGGGAAATAGCAGGAGCTTATTGTAGGCATTTGTGGGAAAGTATATGCAACAGCCAACATTTAGGTTTCCATTTTGGGCACATCATTTTTGGTTTGTATCTTGCCTGCTTTGAAGTCTTCTGGAAAAACAAAACTAACAAAACCAAACCCCAAACCACCCCAAAACAAACAAACAAACAAACCAACCAACCAAAAACCCACATAGGTAATCATATCTTGTATCTAATAAGCTATAAGTAATGCAAGCATTTTCTGTCAACATGATCCAACAGACAGAGACTAAAATAAGCTGAGCTCCTTCTGGGCCAGGCACTACCACTCTGCATCCCAGGAATTTTGCCAGCTGAAGCCAAAAACCAATGAACTGCACTGTCCAGAAAGGGGAAAGGATTTTCTACAAGCCACTGCACCACTTTCCTGTCATACCTGGGCCTATTGTAGGCTAAGAACAATGCTCCAGGGAGGACCTTCACTTGCACTCAGCTACATTGTAAATGAACTGGACTATATAAATTCAACTAGCTGTAGTTATCCAAAGCTCAGTAAAGAGCAAGGAACTGCTAAAACCTCAGAAAAATATGCAATTCTAATCTAGAATTAATCAGTGAACTCTAGACAAGGAAATAAGAAAGGAGCAATTCAGACATTTATTCACTTTAAGAAGATATTCTGAAGACAGCAGCTGTTCATCTAAAAACATTAAGGACAGAATCTCTTGTAATTCCCGAAGAGGATAAATAAGGAACTTGAACATCTGAATATCAGTTGATCAATTTGCATGTAGTCACCTGTAAAGTCACTGATGCTGCTAGGTTGGTCTGGTTGGGAGTCCAGTATTTGAAAAAGTCATTAAATGCTGTCTGGGGAGGGACAAAGCTTTCTGACCCAAGAAGTCACAGAATCACAGAATTTCTAAGGCTGGAATAGACCTTCAAGATCATCAAGTCCATCCTGTGACCCAACACCATGACATCAGCTAGACCATGTCACTAAGCGCCACATGTAAACACCTCCAGGGATGGTGACTCCACCACCTCCCTGGGCAGTCCATTCTAGTGTTCTATCACCATTTCCATGAGAAAGTGCTTCCTAATATCCAGCGTAAACCTCCCTGGCACAGCTTCAGGCCATGCCCTCTTGTCCTGTCACTAGTTGCCTGGGAAAAGATCCCAGACCCCACTTGACTACAGCTTCCTTTCAGGTAGTTGTAGAGAGTGATAAGGTCCCCCCTGAGTCGCATTTCTCCAGGCTGAACAACCCCAGCCCCCGCAGCCTCTCCTCATAAGACTTTCCCTCCTGTCCCTTCACCAGTCTCATCATTCTCCTCTGGACCCACTATAGCGCTTCAATATCCCTTTTGATGTGTCCTGTCCACCTCTCCTTCATGAGGCTTGGTTATGTTTTCTATCACATTTATTCTCCTCCTACTCTATATCTTTTCCTTAAGAGATTCAGTGCCCATCTTGAAAGATGGAGACACTGAGTGCCAGCAAACTTCTTCAGGAAGATGCAGCATCCATTTGATGCCTATGCTAATTGCTACGCTTAGGCACCCTTTTTATATCTGTAAAAGAAGTGAACTGATCCTAAGACAATACTGAGCATTTCACAGTCTCATGCAGTAATGAAGGAATAACAGAGAACAGCTGCTGTTTTAAAATAGAAATTCATAGCTTTGTAGGGTCAGTGGTATTTTATGGGACTTTTCATTCCTGGAACAGTTTTAATGACAGCTACAGTCTTGCCATATTTATTCCCTAACATTTTATTATCTATTACCTCATCTTTTCACACCAGCAATGTTTGCCCTGTACATGAAAACCAGAGTTCAGAGGCAGCTGGGACCCTTGATGTGTGTTTAGAGGCTAAGGATGGTTCTGTTGTAACTATATAATTGGAGTTACCAGATTAATAAAGATATTTCTGATATGCAACCATGCTCTGTAGCTACACTTCTGGATAGCAGTGTAAACATACTGAAGCCATTATCCTGATCATCTATATTAATAAGTTTAAAAATAGACTTTGAAAGCAAAGTGAGAATCATCACACAGACCAATTACTTTTTTTCATATACGGGCCTGATTCTCACTGAATTAATTTCACCACTCCAAAAGCTTTGCTATACTGACAGATGTATAAAATGACCTCAGTGATAGCAAAGAGATTTAATTTCTGCTGAATTACAGCAATTTCTTGAGCTCATTTTGCAGACAGTGTTTTGAGGCAAACAAAATGCACTTTTGCATAATCTTGTCTAGTCAAGTTGGAGGGTGAGAAGCACAATCTGGGGTGCTTCCTCCATCCCCTTCTTCCCACCTCTCCAGGAAGGCAATCCCTACACTGTCTCAGCAGCCTGATGCAATGTTTTTGACAGATAAGGATACCAAGGTTGATTTTATGGAAGAGAGAAAAAAAACATCTGCAAATCTACAAAGCTGTGAAACCAATGACATGCTTCAACTCTGATTCAAGCATGTGGCTAATCCCAGAGAAGTCTCCAAAAGTTACTATATACAGGTAGCTGCAACACACTGATCATAGTGGTCCTCTGACAGAAGTGCATAAGCTAAAATTTTGGTGGGTCAAAGTCTTGAGATTTCAGGCAAGTGTTCAGAGTAGTACCTGAGCAAATGCTTAGAATTAATCATGCACATTATTCATCTTTATCAATCAAATCAGTTAAGGCTGAACTTAAAATTAAGTTCAGTCTTTGAAATTTACCCAGAATTAATGGAGAAGTGAAAGAGAATAAAATTAATGTAATTAATGTATTTATATACTTCTGGTCATATTAAAAAAAAAAAGCAAAAAAAAGCTTGGGATCTTTTTGCTGTTTCTCCTTGTTCAAGCTGAGCTGTCCTCAAAACGCAGTTGCCTCAAGGGTGGATTACCCTGACATATTTTCCCAGCAGTATCACATGACAGTTGCTAGCAGGGAAAGCAAAAATAAACTAAAAGAAATTGCAAAATATTTGAGACTGGCCTTAGAGGAGGGGGTTGATTTGCCCATGCTGCTGATACTCAGCCATTCTAGAGCTGCTGACTGCAAATTCCTCAGTTAGCCACAGTCCCTTGTGTTGTTACAGACCCCTTTGCTAATCTCCTCTGAGATTAACAATATTTGCTGAGTTAGCTTGTACATTAAAATGGGAATAGGTCAGCTATGGGTAACTAATAGTCAGGATTTGCCCCAATTTAGAAGATAAAAATTAGATCAACAGGATTTCACATAAAATAAAATAAAATATAAATCTACTTTTAATGGAGAATTGTCATTTGAAATGTTTTGGTTTGGTTGGGTTTTTTTTGTTGTTGGGGGTTTTTTTTGGTTGGTTTTTTTTTTTTTTTTTTTGTGTTATAGCTTATTGTACTGTCAACTGAACATAGAGCATAGCATTTTGGATAGCATCGCCAGCAAGTGTAGCCTGAGGCAGCCATAACTATCAGGCATGACGAGCTATTATATATATCCCAATATATATATCCCAATATATATATCCCAATTGCCTTGGACCCATCACTTCAGTTGAGAATGTAAAACACATTCTGCTGGCATGAAAGTGACACCACTACCTTTACTACAATAAAGGTTGAGTTGGCTGTCCTCTGAGAAAACCTTGCTTTAGTGTCCATGGTAATTTAGAATCGCATCAGGCTACCATGGTCATTGCCAGCCTAGTCAAGAATTTCATAGGTCATTTTCCCAAAGTGAAATGGCTTAAAATTGAAAAGAAAAAAATCCAAGGTGGCCAAAAGGAGTTGTCTGTATTGGTACATAGCCCTGATATCAACAGTTATTAATAGGAGTAACTGCCACTGGTAGAAATTAGGCTTTTCCATGTCTGCCAGGTAACACTAATAGCAGACCACCTGCTTCTAAAAGTGGGACTAATATTCACTATAGAAAAGGCCTTAGAGAGTCTTTCTTTAATTTGAATCCCTCTCCCTATTACTATTCCTCACTATTTCCCCTCCCACTGTTCCTTATTTTGTCTATAGAGAGAACATAAAACATAACACTTTTTTCTCTACAATTGTATTTTCCATACTTGAAAACTGCTATCATATAATCTCCTTGCCTTTTCTTCTCTGGAATAAAGGTTCAGAATTCCTTCATCTGTCTCTCTTAGTCCAGAGATGTGGAAATTTTGCCACATCTTTTTCAAAATACAGAGCCCCAAAATAGACACTATATCCATTTGGAACAGAAGGATTATTTCCAGGCATGCTTTTTTTATGACCCAATCCAATGCTTAGGGTTCTTTTGGCACAGTTTACAAATATTGATTTATGGTTATCTTATAAACCATGGCAAACCCTCAGACCTTTTTTTGTGGAAATGGTATTTAGCCTGTGTTTCCCCCATTCAGTTTTTATGCAGCAGGATATAGAACCTCCATCTATTTTAAGAATTTTTCTCCATATAATCCTGGTTTCTATTCCCAATCTCTGTATGGTTTTACATTTTCATGTGTCTTTTTCACCTGAGTATTTAATAAGCACATTCTCCACTTCATCTTCCAATTACCATTTTTCATAGATGTAGAACCCAGGACCAGCAGCTTCAGAGTCTCCAAAGATATTGCTTCCATCTTGAGAGTAAACCATTGGTACCTACAGTCTGAGTGCAATTTGCTGTAGCACAGTGCTCACTGTAGTTGTTCTCATCTGTATAAACTAAGGGCAAGGCTCCTGGGGAAAGATTCATTAAATAAACTTCTCATTTTTGTGAATCTCCATGGCCATACTATCTTTGTTTTTTAACAGGGTAACATTACACACAGTCCAAAACAACAGAGCCTGCTGAAGAGCTGTACTTTCACACAATTTATGGTACTATCCTGGTCATTTTCTTGTTGGTCTTAGCAATATTGACTCCTATATTCATAGACTGGCTTGAGCACAAGTCCTTCTATTTTGTAAATGAATGTAAGATCTACAGGACAGAGCTATCATAGCTTATTGATGACATGATCACTTTTTCAAACAAGTCAGCTGCATACGTCAAGTGAACAACTAGTTTTGACATTTCCCCACACGAGCAGCACTCACAGAACATTTACATATATATAATTGAAATGATAACATCAGCAATGTGTTTGACTTGATATTGTAGCCAGAATGAATGCAATCTCTGTGACAGGAAGTGTATAACCTAAATTATAGATAGCAGACAGGATGCACTGAAAAATGTCAGATGAGAATCAGGAGATGTTTTTGTCCTTGTGTTATTAACAAAATCACCTCACACTTCTGTTTGCCACTTTCTCAGATACTTCAATCAAAGGGTGCTGCCCTAGATCCACGTGTCACCAAGGTGTTTACTGTCCATAAATCTAGTTTTCTCTGTGTATGACTGAAATACTAGAAATTGAATTTGGAGAGCAAGCCTGCACCAATATTGCTTATTCCTGTCAGGAGAAATGGAGGACCAGCCTATGCTGAGCAGACGTATTCTTGACCATTTCGCAAGAAGGGCGTCTCATCGAACCCATGTGATGATGTGAGGAGAGACTGTGGGAACTGGGATTGTTTAGTCTGGAGAAGAGGAGGGTGAGGGGAGACTTTATTGTTCTCTACAACTGCCTGAAAGGAGGTTGTAGTGAGGTGGGTGTTGGTTTCTTCTCCCAAGTAACAACTGAAAGGACAAGAAGAAATGGGCTTACATTTTGCCCAGGGAAGTTTAGATTGGGTATTAGGAAAAATTTCTATACTGAAAGAGTGGTGAGGCATTGGAACAGGCTGCCCAGGGAGGTGGTCACCATCCCTGGAGGTGTTGAATAAACATGTACATGTGGCATTTCAGAACACGGTTTAGTGGTCAGAATAATGTTTGGTAGATGGTTGGACTTGATGATTTTAGAGGTTTTCTCTAACCTTAATAATTCTATGATTCGATGTTTTTTATTGCCAACACTTTCACATATTAAAAATAATCATCTCTTTTTTGGCCAAGTTCTCATAAATATCTTAGTCTGCTGAGCTCATTTTCCATCCATTGCTCTTTAAGAAGCTTAAGAGTCATCTGCCTTGCCATGCTGACTGTGGCACTTCAGCTGGATTGCAAGCTTCTTTATGCTATGTACATTTAAAAAAACTTGGCAGGTAGAATGGTGGGTTCATCCAACATATACCTGCCTTGTGTCTCCCAAGCTGTGGCATGCTGTTTGTAGGTAAATGACTGGCTAAAAAAATGATCCCACAGAAATGTGGCAATAACTGCCTTGAGAAGGCCCAAATTTTTTACTGGTATTTCAAAAAGTCTAAGTGGGAAAATAGCATCTTTCCTGTTCCCGAAAACAACCAAACAAAAAAGACTTATCAGATGTTTTTTAATATGTCATTCACAGCCTCAAGTTCTGATGCATTTGGGCAGAGGATGCTTTTCCATGCCAGGAGGACATAAATCCTAGCTAGAATTAAGAAAGCTAGTACAGGAACTCTGTTAAGCCTTGATTCATCACTTTGCTACCCATTTAATACCAGACAAATTTCAACAGAACTCTACAGGAATCTGCCAGGGGTTGGGTAATATTAATACTGCTAAGTGAAAATCGAGACGTGTAATCAGTAATTCATTCAAGTGTTGACAGAGCAGGAGGGAACCATCAAAATTTTATTATTAAGCCTAAATTTCAAAGACATGCCATTGCCATAATGCTAATGAAAGCACCAATTTTCCTGGTCCCCCTGGCTTATTACAGTTCCACCAGCTGATGACCAGGAAAGAATTTGGCATAGCTGGCTACAGCTATGCTGGCTATTCCTCCTGATGCCTGTGCTGTGCTGTTGGCATACTCCCAAGGACCCAGCCAAAAAGACAAAAGTCAAAAGACCAGTCACAGCTTAAAATCAGAGACAGTGTCTCAGCACAGCATGGCAGACACCATGAAGCTTTTGCAGCATGCTCAGGATGAGGTGCTCCAGGATATCACTGTGTGACCCCATAGACTTATGTTGTACATCTACTCTACTCAGCATTTTACCAATCAAGTATTTTCTAACAGGTCAGCCCTAGGATTCAGTGTGTGACCTTGGGATACTCTTCTCTAAGTCTTTTGTTTTTTTCCTAAGAAAAAACAGTTCATCCAAATCAGTTCCACAAATCTTATTTTCAGAAGATCTTGTGTTATAAAAGCCTTATTGTATGTATTATATGGACTGTGGCAACACACAGAGGTCCTAAAGGTGATGTAAATTTAGGACTTAGTAGACAAGAACTTAGCCCATAGCACAGAACTGCTGTGAAATGGCCTGGCCCTTTTCTTCTGGAACTGTTTCAGGTCAGCCTCCACAGCAGCTGACACAGTGATGGGGAATGACCCTTCTTTACTCACTGTGTCAATTTACAGTCACAACTTCTGTTGCTTGGTTATTTTCCTCTTAGCTGTTTGTCTTTTCCAGCCCTTTAGTTCACTCATGTGAAAGTACTGGGGCAGTCATTCCAAAAGAGAAATGGAAAGCTGTAATCAAAATGAGTGTGATGCAATTTATCTATCACATAGATTATCATCAGTGGTTTTGTGCAAAGAATATGTAAAAAAAAGAGCTTGAATTGATATAGACAGGATTCACAACTTCACAAAAATAATGATTATTGTGTTTCAGCTTTACAGCTAGCAATTTGAAAGATGCAAGAATGTGCACAATTGGGATTTCCATTCTCCTTCTGAGAAAAAAGATAATTCTTTTCATTTTGTTTTCAACATACTCCATGCCCTGCACATGAAGAGCAAGCCTGAAAATGTAAAAATGTTCTGTTTGCTTGCTTTTAAAGGTTTGATGTTAGAAAAAGCTTGCTGACAAAAGTTTTCCTCTCCAAGCATTTTAGATAAGTGTCACTTGTGATGCCAGAAAATAATGCTTGGAAAGCTTTATAAGCCATATAAAAGATTGACTCCTAGTGCTGCAGAATGAAGCATTTTTAGCTTTCTAACGGTCCACACAGGCAAATGTATGACCTTCCTGAAACAAATTACTATCTATGTCTTTGATGCCACCTTTTGGGATAAAAGATAGCTCAGCTGCGTATAGAGGTGCTTGGTGTCAACAGAGATGATTGTTTGGCTTTCCCATATGCCCCTAATTAGCCATTTTCTCCCCTCTTCCCATCTAAAAAATTGAACTGACAGGAATACTTGTAAGCAAAACGGTGGTTGACAGACACATGTACATATACATGCATATACATCTATAAATATGTAAACACATATACATATTTATTGTCAGGGATTGCTGAATCAGTACCTCAATGGAGGTGAGGCTTGCTGCAGCTCCATACCCCCAAGTCCAGACAATAGTGAGGTTTAGTGTGTATTCCCACAGGCATACACATACATGTTTACAACACATATGTACATTTATATACACGTACAGTCACATACAACAACAGAGGCACACTCAAAGCAATGGCCTTAATGCTGTTCCCCTCTCTGGCTGTTCAGAGTTAAGGTCTGTTACAAGAAAAGGTCTATAAATATGTATGATGTGGATCCATACAGCAGCTGGATACTCAGTCTGCCCAGCATCTATCCCTGGATCCCAGGCTCACCTGTTCCTAGTACCTGGACATGAGCACCTGAGGCTGCAGCCCTACTTTAGCTGCTGGTACAGACTTCCTTCCACACACAGAATGCGGATCCTTCCTGTAGTTGGGGTTGGCCACAGGCTATCCTATAGCTGGCCTCAGATACTCAGTCTCCCCATTGCCTCCTGAGCAGAGACACACACACAGGTGCAAATGGTTCTCTCAATCTACTGAGACCCCATGGAATCTTGGGTGGTTGGCTTGGACCCCTGGTCCCTCAAATGGCCAGTTCCTCAGGCTGTCTCACTTTCAGACACACACCCTCCTGGCTCCCAGAACATGTCACCTCCTCACCAGCTAGTCCAGCTTGATACACTCTGGCCCATAGTCTGACTGAGGACTAGCAGTGAGACCCCCATAGACAGACATGCACAGAATACAGAGCCTCTCAATCAAGAAAATATTTTAAAATAGAGTTCAATTAAAAAAAAAAGGTCAAACTGTGCTGAATAGGAGCAGGGCGTGGCCAGACAACTGTGCTGACCAGCCACTGTTCACAAATAAGAAGCCCCTTTTATCCCCTTTCCATTTATTTTTGCACATCCACTTCTCCCCAGACCACCTTGATCCTTCCCATCCCCCATCTTGGGTTCCTCCCCTGAATATCCCATAAAAAGTCTTGTACCATCCCAAATGTTCTTCCCCAGCATCCCACGTTGTCTTATACCCACCTTGTAGGCAGTGAGCCTTTCAGTCTGAAAGGTGCTCTGGAGACCCTCTCCCCTTTGTTGTCCCCCAGACTCCGAGGCTGAGATTTCCCTGTGACAGCCTGGGCTGGGGAGATGCTTCTGTCTCTCAGTGGGGCAGGGAACTCCCTCCCCTGCCATTTTGCCAAATGACACTCTAACGTAGTACATATCTATACGTTTATCTGGTCTTCATGTAGGCTACTGCCTCCAGTCAGACCATGTGCAGTACAGGAAAAGGAGTCAAGAAGAGATGAGTAAAATTTGTAGAAAGGTAAGTCAGGACTCCGATTCTACTCCCCTTTCAGGAGCTTACCTAAACCAGATTTCTTATTTTAAGAGTTTTCAAGTAGTCCTGGGATAGCAAATAAACATAAGCAATGGTAAACTTACCTTTGCTTTGCTTTGCTTCAGTTACCTTTGTGCTGTGCTTAACGCTTTTTTAAGGCAAACTTTTACTGTTAATTAACAATGTGACCTTGGCTAGGTCATTTCATCTCTCTGTGATTCTCTTCTCCCTTTCGTACAATTAAAAAAATAAAACAATGCACCCACATGGGTGTTGTGAAGCTTAATTAACTAGTGTGTGCAGAACTCTCTGAGGTTCTGCAAAGGAGAGCACTGTAAGCATAGAAAAATAATGTTAGGATGAATATTAGACAATAACCTGACACAACGTCTTTAAGTGAAGAATTTGAAAAAAACCCCATCATCTCAGACCAGATTTTCCAAAGCACTGAAATTCTTCAGCAGTGCCTTCAGATTCAGTGGTGAGTGGCCAGAAGCAAAAAAGAAGGGAGCAGCTTGCAGTTAATTACTCAATTCAAAAGAATCATTTACAGTTGGACTTGATGATCTTAAGGGTCTTTTTCAACCAAAATGATTCTATGATTCTATGATTTGCAAAACACAGGTTTCTCCCAGTTAAGTCCCTATGTCATGTATTCCCAACTCTATCTATATAAATCTTCACAGTCTTCTCAGCATTGCCATGAGAATAGTAAGGTACAAACTGTCCCTAAACTCTGTTCAAAATGGAGCATCAAGCTTCATGGGAAATTTTTTAAACCCAGTTTCTTTTATGAATCTGGTCAAGGTTCATCTGGTGATCTAGATATGCTTGTCAGGTTTCCATCTCAGGAGCTTCTGACAATGCATCTTGTTTTCAGGTTCTACTCTCATGCAAAGCTTGGGTGAAGCTTAGGAAGTGTAGATATTAGGAAAGAAATTAAAGACAATATCTGTACCACACAAAGAAAGAAGAAACTACAGAATGCCATATAGTAACAGCAGAAATTGATTGTGCGAAATTTCCATACTTTAAAACAAATCTGGTTTTTTAAATTATGATATTTTAAATGACTTTATCATAAGCATCCATAAACATCTCGACTGTGTAGCTGAATAACTTCATTGATTGTGATAAAAAATCATAATAATTAAGTCATGAATTTCTGCTTTTCAATGAAAGGCATAACAGATGCCATGTTTCCTAGTTATGACATGGTCCTTAGAAGCTAGGTGATGCACATTTAATTTTTAGACAGTTACCAAGCAACAGTTGGAACTAAGAGAAGACCATGAACAACTCCTTAATTTTCTTTCCTGAATTTGAGCTGCTGGATTTATATTTCAACTATTTTTCCATCAGAGGTCTTAGCCATAGAAAAAGTACTGTACAGTATATTGGTTAAATTAGATAAGTGATTTTCTTTAGCAGGTCTAAGTATACAATAAATCTATTCATTTGTAAATATAATAAAAAATTGTTCTTTCAATTTTTTTTGTATATTTAGATCTAATAAATTCTACCTGCAAGAAAGAGGTTAAACAAAAATCTCACAGCCATCCTGTGGTACTGGAAAAACTATAAGCTTGTGATATTGCTTTTTGGTTTGGTTTTCTTTTATCTGTCATTTCTAGTTTGATATGTTTCCCAAACTCCTGTTATGAACCATTCTAATCATTACCATTAAATTATGAGTAATGGTTTAATAAACAATGGAACATTCAGCTATACCACAGTTTTTCCTATTTCTCTCCCTTGATTTCACAAACAAACCAAATGAGCTCAGCATTCTATTGTTTCCCACAGTGTTCTGTTAGAGAAATTGACTGCTCTTGGCTTGGATGGTCATATGCTTTCCTGGGTAAAAAGCTGGATAGATGGACAAGTCCAAAGAGTTGTGGTCAATGGAGTTAAATCCAGTTGGTGGCCAGTCACAAGTGGTATCCCCCAGGGCTCAGTTCTGGGGCCACTCCTGTTTATCATCTTCATCAACAATTTGGATATGGGGATAGAGTGCACCCTTAGTAAGTTTGCAGGTGACACCAAGCTGAGTGGAATCATTGATCTACTTGAGTGTAGGGAAGCTCTACAGAGAGATCTAGATTGGCTGGATCACTGTGTCAAGGCCAATTCAATGAGTTTCAATAAGGCCAAATGCCAGGTTCTGCACTTCAGCCACAACAACCCCCAGCAGTGCTACAGGCTTGGGGAGGAGGGGCTGGAGAGCTGCCAAGCAGAGAAGGACCTGGGGCTGTTGATTGACAGAAGGCTGAACATGAAACACCAGTGTGCCCAGGTGTACCGGGAATAGTGTAGTCAGCAGGAGCAGGGGGGTGATCATTCCTCTGTACTCAGTTTTGGTGAGACAACACCTCAAATACTGTGTCCAGTTTTGGGCCCTTCTCCACAGGAAGGATGTTGAGGTTCTGGAGAGGGTACAGAGGTGGGCTACTAAGATAGTAAAGGGTTTGGGTCATGTCTCTTATGAGGAAAGGATGAAAGATCTGGGGCTGTGTAGCCTTGAGAAAAGAAGGCTAAAGGGAGACCTTATTGCTCTGTACAACTATCTGAAGGGAAGTTGTAGTGAGGTGGGAGTTGGTCTGTTCTCCTTAGTGACAAGCAATAGAACAAGAGAAAATGGCCTGACATTGAACCAGGGGAGGTTCAGGCTGAGTATTAGGAAGAATTTCTTTACTGAAAGTGTTGTCAGGCGTTGGAATAGACTGCCCAGGAAGGTGGTGGAGTCACCATCTTTGGATACTTCTTTCAGGCCTATTTTCTGTTATTTCATTGTTACTCTCCTCTCTCACATATGGAAAATCTATGCATACAGAACAGATCTATGAACACTTGCCCTCATTACAGTTGTTTGAAACAGTTTTGAGAAATGCCTGAGACAAGTTCCTTTGTTTATCACTCAGATTTTAAACTTGGCAGTTACTGTGCCATAATCTTATAGATTGTCTTCATAAATATGCTTATTTTATGATCATCCAGGACAGTATCTGCATTAACATTGTACTGAAATGATTCAAGTTCTTCTTTTAACATTAGTTTTCCTGGAAAATTATCTAAAAACCCCGTTGAATATTCTTCCTCCATTAGCAGCCCACAATTCAAAAAAGAAGATAATACAAAGTATTTTAATTTTAAACTGTCAGTTTAATTTAATAGAAAAGTATTATATTTCTTATTAATATTCTATATGCCTAACTGCTCTAATAAGCAATCTGCAGCACTACATAGGCAGTTAGGAAGAAAAAGCCTCAGTACATTGGATCCTTTGAAATGAGCAGATTATTCTGGCATGCTCAAATTTTACATGATGCACTTAAGAGCTCATTTGTAAGAAGCTTTCTGCACAGTGTTCAGTGAAACAGAATAAATGTCATCAAAATAAGAGTAAATAGTAGTATTTAGCATTACATAAGAAACTGCTATTATTGCATCAGCTTCTGATCTTAATTACAATGTGTTTGTGAGAACAAGCTTGTGGGCTATTTACTCATCCCACCTCCACTTCATCCTGTCTCTGTCTTCATTATGACCACCTTCATCTCTCCCTCTCCTTTCAGGGACATGATTTAATGGTGGAACCATTGCCACATGTCTGAAGCTTGTCCGAGGATCCTGGCATGCAATGCAGATGCAAGAAATGAAGTTTCACTATTAAAAAGAGCAGTGTGTTCTCTGAATTTGGAATTATATTGTTTTCCTTATCTTTGCCCCAAACAGAAGTTGCTGTGAATGATCAAGTGAGCTTAGAAGGAAACAGAGAGATGTACCAGCTTTATTTCCAGAGGTAACCAAGGTTTTTACAGCAATGACACTAAAACAACCATATGGACTTTATGCCTCCATCAAGGAGCTATTCTGACCATCTAGGATTAACAGTGTCCTGCCTGTTGCCCTGGAGAGACATAGTCAGTCCCAGGCCACTGACATGTCTTTCTTCGAGTGCTGAAGTACTACATGAGTATTAGATTGGCCATTGAAAAAGGGGAAGGTCCAACCCCACCAATCCATGAACTTGGTTTGGCAGGGAAGCAGGAGAATATAGATGTGATCTTCATCTATCTCTTTTCAAAACATTCCAATAACTCCACCATTTTTCTGTATGTTGAGGTAGACACTGAACTTTCAGTGTAATTGCCTGGCCTGTCTTTGTAAGACTAGGCAGATGGCAAATATGGAAAAAAAGTACCAGTCTTCCCAAATAACACCTTTTTGATTTCATTCAATGAAATATTTCTCTCTTAGTGCAGTGGTGTAGGATTATGTGGTGTAGGTTTCCCCTGTCATCTCCCATCGGGCATGCATTGAACCATCCTAGTTGAGACGGAGTTTTCTGGCAAGACATTTATTTCACAAGTCCCACACTTGCTCAGTTGTACTCCTTACACATAGATTTCACCTCACAGTCATTCTTTTGGCAAAGGAGACTATCATATCCGTCTCATTTGTAAATTAAAGAACCTGAATTCATAATTCTGGATCAGGTTAAAAAAGAATATGGGCCTGGCTCATTGAGTCCTATACCTTGCAATCCCAGAAAACCACACAATAATTATCCAGGTCAAAAAGCTATGCCAAATAACTTTTAAATCAACCTGAAGTTGCAGTCACATGGGAGAGCAAGTATATCACCATTGACCTAGAATAAGGGCGGGGGGGGGGGGAATTATTGACGAGTGCAGGACACAGCATACCTAAAGTATGCCACAGGACATCAGTTGCCCATGGTCTTAATTCCTGATCACTGGAAGGGGGTTAGACTAGATAAGCTTTAAAGGTGCCTTCCAACCAAAACATTTTATGACTATAAACATTATGATAAATCTTTTTTATAGCTGCAATCAATGTCAAATGCCTTAGAGAGATAGGAAAATACCCCCCAAAAAAGCACCAAATATTCATCAAAGGAGAAACTGAGGCATCCTTATAGAGTGCATATAAGCATCAGAAGCCATAGCATGAATTAATACAGCAGTAATGCATCACAAACACAAGAGCCCATCAGGGTAGTTTCAGATCCCACAGATGACTCGAGAACCACTGTATCAGAAGAATACCTCCAGCAACCTCTCCCAAACATAACAGCTTCCGTCATTTTTTATTTCCTATCTGCGTTACAGAAGCTATACTAATACCTGTCATCTCCACCTAATGTTTTTCCAACAGACATTTTGTAAGGGACACTCTAGTCAATGCTTCACTTCCATGCAGGTAGATAAAGTCTCCTGCATTCTACCTATCTACCATAATCCATTATCTTTCAAGAACTAGCACTAAAAAGAGCATGACTCTTATGTAAAAAATAAAATGCTCTGTTTGAATTTCCATTCCAGGTCAGAAAATATTAAATCAGTCCACACAAAATAACAATAGGTTAAAAAACAGCTAAGAAAAACCCATCCCGGCATACTATTAAGCATGATAGTTATTTTTCTGGATGGATGACTAAAATTGCAATAGACTGAGGAAGGATTTGAACTCAGATCTCCAACAGATAAGGATTTTCTTCCAGCATCCAAAGTTCATGGATCTCTTCCAACATCACTCCAACCCTGTGGGTCCCAATCACAGACAGTCATCAGACTCTTAAGTCTCTAAGATTTCCTACTTGGGTTAAATATTTGATTTTATCTGACTTTAAGCTCTTTTTGGTATTTACAGATAGATGGATGGAAAAACTCATCCAGCCTAATAGCTTTTACAGCACCCATTCTTACACATCTCACCATTTTTCCAGATGACCAGTGCAAAAACATGAGGCAGGATACAACAGCACCAGAGTGCAAGGGCTCAATGGTTCTAGTTCCCTGCAGCTGATTCAAGATCAAGTTAATAGTCAGTGAAGATGACTTGTGAGTAGGAGAGTCTCAGACATAAATGAGAAATCTGTAAGCCCAAACTGCCCTTAAGCATAAGATCTGAACTTTTTCTTCACTCACGTGGATGAGTGTCCTTGTATGATACCAGATGTGCTGTCAGCTGGTTCACAAGGAGCAGCTACAATATGCAGCATCCAAGTGAACTGACTGGAGACTTCATTTTCCTAAGCAGTGAATGTATCACCTACTTCCAGTTTACAATAAAATGTGCAGTGTTTTTTACGTTAATTAATTGATTTACAGACCAATGTCACCATTACTCTGTGCCTTGGAGGGCAACACACCACGTGCTTCTATATCTGAGTACAGGTAGCTTTGACACTGCTGGCAACTCTGCAGCAGAACAGACAGTTTGTAAGCCATGTTGTTTATGAGCAGTGACAGAAATTGAGGTCACTGTCATCATAGAAATTGTCCCATGGACAATAACATTTACAAGTGTTTTGCGGTTTTCAATGAGCAAAAATTTCACCTGTAGTGGTAGTATTGTAGTGGAAATACAATGGTCCTGGAAAAGGAAAATCCAGGACAATACAACCTCATCCAAGAGTTTCATGCTCAATAAATCCACTGGAAATTAAACTCGGCTGACAACATTTCAACAAGTGTTCTAATTCCCTTATAATCAAGCACATTAACAACCCACTGTATTCATTTTCAATGGCTTCAGATTCTCAGCCTAGCATAATGGAACAATTCAACACATCTGGGACTGAATTAATGTCACAAACAATTCCATACACTTAGAATGATCTTCTCACTTTGCATTACATTGAAGACAGTCCTCAGAGCAAACAGCATTAAAATAGCCCCTGACTTGTATAAGTCACCCTTGGAACTGAAATGAGCTGTTATTAATTAGTGGCGTATCCTCTGTGTTTATACAGCACCATTTGTGTGCCTGGTACATGGCTACTACCCCAAGGAGATTATAGTTTAAATTATACATATAGCTAACCACATCATTATAAACTTGTTATGGATTTGAATCTAAAAGGGAGGCAGAGCAAGACAAAACCATGGGGAGTGAATACATCTGTTTTGCAAGGATCTGAGCTAGTGTATGAGGTTATGCAAGGATATAAGCTTCTCTTTTAATAAGTGTATTCACTATAATATAGTTTTGGGTGGGGGTGGAGATATTTTTCCCTAGATCAAACACTGGGGAGATGTTTAAAGCTAGATTAAATAAAAGACCTGGGTACTACAACATTGGGTCTTGCACCCTACTGTATTTATTGGACTACATCCAACAAAGAATTTATGTAGCTGAAGCAGGCAATGGTCCTAAAGGCATATCTAAATTCACACACCTCGCTGCTGCTTAACCCTGGATGTGCATTAAGAAGCAAGCCACCATGTTATGTTTCCCAAGTACACAGAGTTGGCTGCTTCTTCTGCCCACAGCCATGAGACACTACCAGTGGCTCAGAGACATCATCAGGAAAAACAAAACCTGGAAGAATTTTCCCAGCCATTTTTAATTTAGTACTTAATTTCATAGCTTTCTTTCCCCTTGTCACCACACCCCCACTCCACAAAGGCTTTGAGTCTTTTAGTTACTTCTTTTTCTCCACAATGTACAATGCTTCAGCTCTTTGAATCTGACCTGCATCACTCAGGAGTTAGGAAGCAGTTTCTGAACCTGGCCATGAGGCTAGCTGATGCAGCAACAATCTCAAGATTACTTAATGCCTTTTTTCTGACTACTGAATTTAGTTCCCATGAATCTATATGTACTAGCAAATCCACTTTTAGAGGACAGGTGGCCATTTTCTTCCAATATGATGTTGGGTGATACCTGTTTCTATATAACAAACATCATTCAAAGGAAGAACACAGGCTCCTTGGGCTCAGACAATCATAGTAACTTTGCACAGAAACTTCAAGCCTAGCTGTATATATACATCCTGCTGCTCTAGGAGCTCTCCATGAGCATACAGAGAGTGCCCCTAAAGGACTTTTTAGAGGGCTACTACCACGTTCCCACCCAGTAATTTCTTATTTTTTGTCTTTGATCCATAGAAAGGTTGTCTGTGATTCCCACAATATTTTCAGCTTATGACCAACCTTAATTATACTTGAAACTATATAATTAATCCAGTGATATTCTCTTTCCCCAAATGGCTTTTTTTACACATTTTTTACACTTTTGGCTCATCTCTTGTAATGAAGTGTGGAAGAGGAGACCGGAAAATTTTTATATTACTATTATGCATCTAGCAGCATTTGTCAAACATATTAAAAGTGCTCTATCAGCTGAATGTGTTATGTGGTAGTGAAGGTGAAATCCATCTGAGGAATATCATTAACCAAAATCTGTGCATCAACCATGTAACTTCTTTAGAATTAATTACATTTTAAAATAACATGTGGATTTAAGCAGTTCAAATGATAAGAATCTACCATAATGCAACTCATTACCTCTATTATCAAAAATATCCTCCATGTTATAAAGCATCAGCTTCCACACTTTGTGTCACATCAGGATATTTTATTCTATTCTAACTAATTACTCGCCATCAAAAATATCTTTCCCATGTAGGACTCTGCTGAAATCACCTTTCATCAGAACAGATTTAGGTTCTTACTAGCAGGCATGTTTCCTGAACTATCCTGTGGCTGTTTTCTGAATTATTTCTCAATTAAGAGAAAAATTCCTACTTCCTTCAATACAATGCCTTGTTTGTATCTGGATACAAACAGCCCACATCCAGTCAGCCCAGAGAATCCTGACTTTCTGCATCTTGCTTTTTACCCAGGCCTTCAAACTGGATGCTGCTTGTCCTCTCCCTGGTCACCAAGACCAAGGCGATTTTGCCTTCAGAGGTGAGGAAGGAGCGGACATTCATTTGCAACAAAGCTCTAGAGCCTGATGGTTTTATTTTGCAAAATCCCTTCAATCCATTAATAAGATATAAAATTTCTAGCACTACAACTACTACACTGTTCATAGGAGGAAGGATGAAATGGCTGCTCTTTGAAAAAATGAAACTGTCTGCAACTTTAGGAGTTTATATTACCACATTTTATTTCTTCCTTCTCTTCAGTTACAGATCCCTGTAGCTTTAGCCTAAAAGTTGTCATAAAATGGCAGGCTTCATTCTCATTTTAAGAAACTTAATGAGACAATTCTATGTCCTTAAACCTTCTTTGGAATATAAATTTGCATAATCTACAGGCAAAATAGTTTTCAGATGTTTAACTGTAAAAAGCTATTCGAACTTGCAAATATGGCAGACTTGTTGCATGCTAAACCCTAAAAACTATGAGATATTCTTCAGGAATATTTCTGATATAATCCATATCCCATCAAAATTGACATAAGTTTACCATTACCTTCAGTAGGGTTTCAGTCCAGCCCTTGATCCATTCAATGCAGTGTAATGTGTGAGGTGTAGAGATATATTTGGATGTTCAGCAGGAGGTTTATTTTTTTATGCTAAAGAGACATTGGAATAAAGGGGAAATGATGAAGAGAGGGAAGAGTAGATCTCTGAAAACAGTTTATTTCATGAGGCAAAATTCCACAGTGACCACAAACATTTATTTCAGCTGACACCTTCTAAGGAGGTACATGGTTGCATATGTAACACTTTCCATATTATTCCCCCAAGACACAGGTTTTTTTACACTCCCAGTGCTGTGAATTTATAACTCGGGCATTGTTTGGGTTATTACATGTAATAGGAACTGTATTTTCACAGATGGCTTACCTACCTTGCCAGATGTCTGTTTTTAACAGCGTCCTAATAACTGCTGCATATGCTAACTTCACTCTGTATATTAAAAAAAAAAAAAAAAAAAAAAAAAAAATTAAGCTAGTTTTTAAATGGCGAAAACACCTTATAAAAGAATAAACTGGATTAAATACCCCATGCATTTGAAAATCAACAAC
>JANIJG010021833.1:144644-155882 GCA_024611175.1 Megaceryle torquata
TAACAGCGCCCTAATAACTGCTGCATAAGCTAACTTCACTCTGTATATTAAAAAAAAAAAAAAAAAAAAAAAAATTAAGCTAGTTTTGTAATTGCGGAAACAACTTATGAAAGTATAAACTGGATTCAATACCACATGCATGTGGAAATCAGCTACGGCTCTTTCTAAAAAATTAATGCTTCTGTGCCACTGGACCTGACAGGCAGGAGCCGTGAATTACTGGATTAAAATCCTGGTTGTGACAGACTGTAGATAATTTTGTAGCTATATGCCTCCAGATCCCCTTTTAGTCTTAGTGATCTATGATTCACCTTCTGAACAAGCTTTACACAACTTCACAATTATCAAACAAATCCCTAATTTATTGTTTCAAAAGATTACAGTCTGGAAAACCAAAGGAAACAGACAATGCCTGGGGCTTGAAGAAAGAGCATGTAAACAGCACAGATGGGCTTCAAATACATTGTTGAGCAGCATTGCCAAATCCAAACATTTCAAAACTATGAGTCAGGCATCAGAAAAGTCTTGAAATTTACTTACAATTCATGAGATGTGAAAAATAGCTTATTTCACTAGCACCTGTATTATTCTGCAGGCACATTTGCTGCCCAACTGCTTGTTAGTTGTCCTCCCCCAACAGTTTTGCATCCATTGGCTAATTTCAACTATGGCTGCTGGATGAATGGTATCGACTCCTTAAGAGATGTGTGGGTGGCTGGGTTGAGGTCAAGACCATGCTGGTAGCCACACAGGGAGGAGGGCAAGGATAACTGGGACCTCATCTGCACTGATGACTTCACTCTCACCCATGCAGCTCTGTATATGCCATGTGCAAGACAACCAGGTCAGGTCAGAAGTGGGAGCTGTAGACATTGTATGAGACTGGACATTCAAGGGAGCAGGGGGATATTTGGGGAAACAGGAAGGATCTCATTCAAAGGGTAGAGGGAGAAAGCAACCTAATGCAGCTGGACAACATGTGGTGTGAAGAAGGCTGTGGACATTGTGGCAGTGGGGTGTGTCAGTACCCAAAAGCCAGGTGAAACTCCAAAACCACAGCAGGCTATCTGTATTATAATCCCAGATGTCCAAGACATGGATATCAAGCACCAGACAGACTAAATGGGACTCATAAACCCTTCCTCATAAAACTGTACTGAAGGGTTTAGTGCCCCTGCATCCTTCCCATTGCTGCTGGATACTGCTCCATTGCCCTCCCAGTGGTTGTTGCTCCCTTGTGGTTCATTAACTCAGTGACATGTAAGTGTACTGTGACTTGATTCAAAGTAAGTTAGTAAATGTCTAGCACTGAATCCAGGTAAAATGGTCTGTAAGGGTGCTGGCAACTGACAGGAGACAGGAAGGCAAATGGAAACTCCTCAAGTTGAGAAGTTAGTCAAGCCAAGGTACTGTGAAGTAAATCCTGGAGATTTTCCTTTCCTAATCACCAGTGATAACCCAGCAAGACCTTTTCATTTCCCAAAATTGTTTTTTTCCATGCCTCACATAATGGAAGGTGAGTGTTTTCTCTCCATTTTCCTGTTGATGGCTGTACACATTGCAAGTTCATTGCCTCCATCGGTCTGAAGGAGCTGAATGAGGACTGCTCAGGGAATCTGAATACCTACTCCTGGTCCCTCACTGCAACAACTGGTGCACATCAGCAGAGAAGAAGCATGACTTCCTAATCATGAAGTCCCCAGGCTATGAACAAATCAAGATCTGACAACCTGGTGTCTTTCAGAAGCACAGTTTCTTCACGTGGATTACAGAATCATGTTGCTCACATACCAGAACATTAGAAGAAATCTTCTGAAAAGAAACAGAAGAGGCCTAATTGGAACATAGCAATCTCAAGATTTTCACTGGATATTGTAATATCTGAAGTTTTAATTTATAAAAGATGTTACCAACAGATCTGATATCAAGAGTTGTGTGGCACTGTTATGTTTTCTCACTTGCAAGTGTACTGGCCTAAGGAATCTGCCAGTATCACCGCAGTATGCAAATAGTTATACTAGAACACATCTGTCACATTTCAGCTACTTTTTCCACTCCTCCACTAGGTTCATCATCATCCCTCTACCCCAGGAAGAATTGACTTCAGAGAAGATCTGTCAGATAGGTAATGGTCCATATAGTCATCTCAGTTCTAGAAGTATAGAAATCCAGAGTTGCTCAAATCGTAAGCAGAGATGTTTTGAACTTGCTTCCCTGCAGATAGGTAAAAAGTCATGGCTGTCTCAGGGTTTGCATGTTTTTTCACTTTCTGTTCAAGTGCAACCATTGTTTACAGATTTTTGCAGTGACCCCGTATGATGATCTGGACAGCTGTCCTCCTTTATATGTCACCGTTGCTAGACTGAACAAGCCCTAACACATGTGCTTAGACACTGGAATTGACTGCCTAGGGAGGTGGTGGAGTCGCCATCCCTGGAGGTGTTTAAGGAAAGACTGGATGTGGCACTTAGTGACATGGTCTGGCTGATGTCATGGTGTTGGGTCATAGGCTGGACTTGATGATCTTGGTGGTCTATTCCAGCTTCAGAAACTCTGTGATTCTGTGAAGTGAAGGCTCCCTTATGCTATTGCTGAGGCCCATCAAAAGGATGGTTTAATAGAAACTGTATTTCTGTAATGAAAAGAAAAATACTTTAAACAGTTCAAATGGAGTTCACAGAGAAGCTAAGGATCACTGACTGGTTTTTCTAGATGCGTAGCAAAGTAAAAGCATGTGTCTAATTCAAGACAACAAGTAAAAGAATAGATTGTAATAATCTGATTTAAAAGAAGAAAATGTATACTGGATGACCTTGTCTGTCTCATAGGCTTTACATATATATTTGCATATTAATACCCTTATTATCCCCACGTCCTCTCATTTATTTAGTCTCCCCTCTATAGTAACTGATATTTTTCCTTACAGTGATGTTCTTGATATGAAAGAATGATGATTTCTCAGCAGTTTCAGTCTGTGATCAAGAGCTGTCAGCTTAATCAGGAAATGTGATGATGTACCAGAGACAAGGGACCATGTTGGGAAGTGTGCTGGAATTTCTCAGACTTCTTTGAAGTTCAGCACTTTCTCAAAAGCTTCTGCCTTGTCTCAGAGATTTTGATACCATATTAATATGGTAGGGTTATGGGTAAATGTGTGACAATGCTGGGTCGAGATGAAGGCACAGTCCTATAGCATCTCTGTAGAAATCAAACCAATGGATCACTTTAAGAAATTTTCTAATATCAGAGATAGGCTGAGATTAGCCATTCGAAGGAAGAAACAAGCCTGGTCAACATAGCCCATCCTATGGAAAGACTAACCAGACAGGCTCTCTAGTGGGGAGTCAGATTCAGAGACAACAGCAAGATACAACTAAAGCTAAAGAGAAGTGAGCATGAGTGTCTCACATGTAAGTAACCCCCAGGTAACTCCCTGCTGTCCTCAGAAGAGGTGGGTACAGACTGTGAGACAAAACACCAGAAAAATCCATGTGCCCTAGAAATACTAACTGCAGCAATCAAAAGTTTGATGACATTGGCAAGGGATGGACAGTCAGCTGGGTGTGAGATTCTGGATCTTCTTGGGCATAGTCCAGGCTCCACTGAATTCAAGGAGGTTTTGCCATGAATCTCATTA
Source organism: Megaceryle torquata (assembly GCA_024611175.1). Classification (NCBI taxonomy): domain Eukaryota; kingdom Metazoa; phylum Chordata; class Aves; order Coraciiformes; family Cerylidae; genus Megaceryle; species Megaceryle torquata. Next base: position 148,282 of record JANIJG010021833.1, read on the forward strand.
GTGATGGGTTTACTCCCAAGAGCTGTCTTTTCCTATATTCTTATTACCTTAGTCAGCACTCTGCTCAAAAACACACAAGGCTGTTTCCTGCACTGAAAAAAGGATTATAAGTGATGAAATGGTAAAATAAACATTATTTGTCTTGGCTCCCCTTTATAATATGTATTCCACTTCAACTTAAAAATTAAATTGAGCCTCTTGGTGTGACTGTTCAAGCATCTTGCCCAGCCATCCATTTCCCAGCTGTGCAGTATATCACTTGGACCTCGCTGCCAAATATAGGCACTTGAATAATCCAAGGCCAGTGATTAGCATAAAGACTCTTTTAAATTGTATTATGGTATCAGTATTTTTTAATGTGTGTGATGTGCAACTTATTCATTTCAGGACTGTATATATGCAGGTTCCATGCCTTTGTTTAATAGATAAGTCCTATATCGCTTACTACATAAATAGCTTGGAAGCTGTGAGCCTCACAATGTGTGAGTGACAGAACCAGGAATAAAATGTAAAGGCACTAATTTACAATCATTAATTCAACCCCCAGCACATGCTGGTTTTATTGTATTATACCACTAACATTTTCTCCTTCTAACCTTATATTTTTACCCCTTATTTACAGTATTAATAATCCCCTGGGATACTTTATTATTTTTAGATTACAAGATGTCTGAAAAGTTTTATCTGTACTTTGACATTGTCTGTGGAGTGAGCAAAGCTAAAACCATAAAAGAAAGACAATCTACCTGTTATATGTGAGTTCTATCAGATTTTATGTAAAAACTTTGCTTGATTGGAGCGGGTCTGAAAAACAGAGCACAAAGAATTACTGTGAAAACTGCAAAATCTACATTATTTTGTTCTGCTCTACAATGTGAATATTTTTCCTGTTTATATAGATGTATTTTGCAGTGCTTACTTCAAATTCTTAGTCCTGTTTAGAAAAGTAAAATAATGAACAGATTATATTGCTCCATTTCAAGGAAGAAAACAACAAAGCCAACCAGAACACCAGATTATATAAATAAAGGCAACTTTTACTGACAGTATTGTGATTCAAATATTTATTTATTTCCTAACTCATACAAAATTGATGCTTGTGGAGGTATTGGGTTAAAAGGGTTGGAAAATTACTTCTAGTTATCCACAGAGAACATATAGTACCAATGAAACAATGAAATCTTCCTTGATTTGAATAAGAAATATATTATAGATAACTTACAGAAATGAGATATAGTGTCATATAGAAAATGATTTTTTAGAGCAAAGGTACCAGGAAGGAGACTGCTATTTGTCTCTGCTGTGGCTGGAATGGGTCACTCTTCACTCAGGTCCATTCAGTGGATGGGGAGGCTTCACTTCCATAACTCCAAACTAACTATCATCATGGCTAGGCATTTCATCTGTTTTCTCATCAGTCACCTCTCTCCTCAAGGCTTATACACCATCCAGTTTTTGCAAGTTCATAACACACCTGCTACACTATTGAGTTTGGCTGGTTTGGAAACAGAGACCTACATGTAAAAGACTAAAAACAGAAGTAGGCTCTGTCCTACTAGAAATTTATTTAGCAATCAGATGGAAAACTTGGCTTCAGGGAATAATAGAGTTAGATACCAGAAAGAGGTAATAAAGTCAGTCCTGGACAAAAGTAGTTCTAATTTTTAACATAAATAAAAGCATTATTAAAGGTTTGTCATGCCAACTTCTATATAGATGAAACATGTAATGAAATGGTACCGAAGTCATTATAAATTTTGCTATTTACACAAAAGAGGAAAATGTGTGTTTCCCTTCATATCTTGCATACTTATTAAAATGCAGGGTTTCAAGTACCCATAGAAAAAATATTAACGTGCAGAGATTATAACCACTAGAAAGAAATATGAAAAAAAAAAAGCAAGTCTTATAACTGGATTTAAAATAATTCAGTCCTGTCTAAAGAGTGAAATCATGTTCTTTTTCCTCCCTACATAAAAATTACACTCATATTCATAACAATAGAAGGAGAAAAGCACAGTTGCTTCATAACACTGGACATAGCTTTCCAGAAACAAGATAACAACTACTCAAAAATGCTATGTAAAACATTAGTCACGGGGTAACTTGCTATTTACATTAAATATAGTAGCCTTTAAAATTAATTTAAAATAAAATAAAAATAAAACAAAACCTAAACAAACAGGTTTTAGTCATAGGACAGTTAGTCTATAACGTGGAGTCTCTGATCTTTGCTGTTTGTCCAGCATTTCTTTCAAGATATATATCTATATATATATATATATGTCTGAGAGAGATTCATCATAATCAAAAGCATGTCTGGATGAGAAGCCTGCAAATTTCACCTGAGACTACATTTGCAGTAGACAAACCCCCACAGAAAAAAAATGCTGGAATGACACGTTTTAATGAAATGACATTCCCTGTCCATGATCCACATAGGATCCATGTAGAATCCTAAACACCTCAGTTCATAGAATTGGAACTGACAGCAGCAGCACAAGTTCCCTGGTGCTGCCAGGCTGAAGCATCCCAGCCCTCACGGGATGCAATGGTTTCCACCACCGGAGGGCAGTCTGCTGGGACAGGTGCAGAGGAGGGTCAGCAGTGGTGATGTGGAGAGCTGTCACCCTCTGTGTGGTCTACAGACGGGTCTCCAAGTCCTCTGACAGTCAGTGGAAGTCCCTCCTGGTGATGCCAGCGGGAGCTGGCCAAAGCCCTGGGGCAGCAGTAGGCTCCACGGATGGGAATGCAGGACAAGGCATCACCTATTCTCCGATCCATCCCCAGCACTTCTACCACGTTGCCCGTCAGGCTCTCAGTTCTCACTGGAATCTACAAAAATAGTCACTGCTGTCATGCCTCTTCCAGGAGATGACAGCTGGACCAAACAGGAACTGTTGAGCACCGCAGCACTTCTTACTCTTACACATGCAGGACACTAGTGGGCAACTGGCCCAAATTTCACATACAGAACCAGGAAAATCCAGCTGGAGGATGTGCCCCTTAACAGAGGAAAGGCTGTCTGTTCTTCCAGCAGTCAGCACTCAGCTGCCTGGTCTCCATCGTAACTTGCCAACACCAGTGTAAATTCACAGGAAGAATGTCCGCATCAAGAGGGTGTAAATCCTTCCTTACGTACGAGAATGGTACAAGCATTTACCCGTCATCTCTATCAAATATCGTAGAAAAGGTTACACAAAAATATTTAAATATATGGATACAGATACATAGATATTACACTTGCATAAAATATGTATATTCAAAACCCTTTGGGCAGTTTCACAGTTAGCTGAAAATGTATGCTTTAGAAATATGAACAATTTCCTACACTTCTCCAGTTTAAGTAGGAGGGGGGAGGGGAAAGAAGCATCAGCCTTATTAATACTGAATGCTAAGTGCAGAAGTTTAGCTGTAGCTGTAGGGTTTTGAAGCAATTGATTTGACAGAACCTCCAAGCATAAACTCTGTTTTAAAAATCCACATCTATTCCCTAGATTGCTTATTGTTTCATGAAAATGAAAACCTACGTGTCCTGCTTGCATCAGCTAGATCTCCAGAGACCATTCAATTAAACCTCATAAGCTTGCAATACTTCAAGATGGGATTTTGCATTGGGAGTACACATTAACCTTATTGCAGTATTTCTGTGTGATAATAGGAATTTATAACATCTCATATCTTGTGTAATTTAAGTTTAGAAATAAAAAACCTTAAATGACACCACAAGAAGCTCACAGCTCTGAGAAAATTAAAGTCAGTATGAAATTTTACTTATAGACCACATAATTTACACAGATTTACATAAATACAGAGATATTAAAATATTAAATCAAAGCTAATTAACAGAGGATAGAGCTTTACATAACATATTTTAATTCTAGTTACATTTTTGCAACTACTTTTAGTGTCACGAGATTATATAAATAATATATATACCTGTATATCTGTAATACATATAAAGATATATATATATCTCCATCCTTCTTTTATTTCTTCAAAAATAGGGCAATTTTATAACTGCAATGAGATGTGACAAGCAGTACACTTCTGGGGAATTATTGCATGCCTCGAGTGCATAAGGCAGAAAGAAGAGTATCTGACTTCAGACACTAAAGAAGTGGAATCATCAACCAGAAATGCACTGGAGTGATTTGGAACATCTTATTGCTTTTATAAAACTCAAAATTATACACTGTTGTTGGGGGTTTTTTTAAAGGCACAAAATAAAGGGGAAAGTAATATTTCTATTTAGTGGAGATCAACGATCAGGAAGCTCCATTACTGTTCACTGAACACTCTTCATTGTCCTAAATCTATTCCCTGTGGTGCAATACCGTGCTGCAGTTGCATAAGGAGGTTAAACACAAAAGTTCATGCATCCTTTATTAGGGGAAACAAAACAAAGCCTATTTCCTTTCCCAGCAACAAAAAAGTAGCCGTTAGCATCCAACCAAACCGGCTGGCAGCAAGAGGCAGCCATGGCTCCCATCAAAGCACAATGGGCAAAACACCACTCGGTCGCAGGTACACTTGCCACACTAACCTCAGCTGGTGGAGCAGCTCCTTGAGTTGGACGATACAGCACTCGCCTAAAACGCTGGAGGCATGGATCCAAACTCAACAGCAATTTCCTGTCAGACCAGGAAAGATCAGAAAGGGATAAAACTGGGAAACAGAAACACTGCCCCAAAACCTCTACATTTTGGGGCTGCAGGAGAATTATGGAGCACTTCTGCCACTCTTTCCCCATTTTAAACTGATTAATGGCATTCATTTCTGGCTTAGGGCCCCAGACCTCCCAGTGTGCATCTGGGATTTTTCTAACCTAACAGCTACCCTGTAGGGAGGCAGAGTACAGAAGAGAGGAAGAGAGGGAATAAGTGGACACAAAATATTTAAAACTGTGGACTATTAGTAGCTTCTCAGATCACTTGTAATGCTGCAATTGAAGGGGAAGGAAAAAAAAAAAAATCACTTGGATTCACTTTTTCTTTGCTGTAAATTTTTGATGTTAATATGCACAGCAGAGGGCTGCCTCTGCTATGATACCACCCAAGACGTTTCAAAGTTTGGATATGGCACTCTATTAAGGCACCTTCAAGTAATGGTCATTGATTTAATTGCTAAGCAAAGCCGCATTTTCTGGACACTGCTTCCTCCAACACACTGTACTCGCAGCCGCTCACACCTGCCGTTCACAGAGAAAAAACTCCTGGTGCTTGCTAAGCAGAAACTACAACACCCACTGCTGAAATCAGTATTTGCCAGGGTTTAAGAGTGGACATTTTGCACAACTGCGTGGTTTGTTCCCCAAGAGGGGAAAGAGAAGAAAACTAAGTGTTGTCCGTCCCCAACTGTCTACTAGATTAGGAAGGTTAAAAACATGTATCAGCCTAAAAAAAGTAGAAGCCAGCTCTGTACTGCTGCAGGATTCCTTGCTGTGAGGCAAAGCTCTAAACGCAGGCTTTCAGTGCAGGGTGCCTGGTGCAGAACTGGATTTGTTTCAGGACCAACAGGAGGTCGAAGGACAACCTCCTCTGGGAGAGGACAGGCAAGTTCCTCTACATCACCTCACCCTGCCACACAAAACGGTACTGGGCTTGAGTTGCAGGTTTCATGGCATGGGGATGGGGGGCATTTGAAGATGAAAGGAGATAAGTGGAGATGAAAGCTGAGGCATAGCTCTGTGCAGACACCTGGCTCCATCCCGCCCCAAAAGTGGGATGCTCAGTGCTGCAGCTGGGGGGCACAAGGCCATGGGGCTGAAGGGTGCTTTCACTTAAGCCCAGCTAAGGGTGGCCACTTCTACAGAAAACAATAGCCAGTCCTGGAAAGGAGTAGAGAGGGGTAAGACTGGGGCACAGGTCCTACCACAAAAGGAGAGACCGCGGTGAACTGTCACCCTGCTCCAAGGGGACAGGGAGTCCCAAGGCACCCGCCAGACCTGCCCCTCCACCCATGCAACTCACTCACACCCCAACCCACGCCATGCAGTGGTGACACAGGGTGCAGTGGGAATCCCCAGAGAATGGAATTGCCCTGGACCTTGGGGAAGACCAGGGTAAAAGGACCCTCCGCCCCAACCCTCTCCTCCAGGTGGACAACTTGATATTTGCTAGTTGTGTGCAGCTCCTTCTCCAGTAAAAAGACGCATCCTTTCCTCACACAGTCAATGAGAAATGCAATGTGATCTGTCATGCGCTTGGATCATGGGCTTGTTCGTTCATTATGAATTAGCAATGTTTTCTTCATCGGGGACTAGAATAATCACTCAGGTATTTACAAACACCAACCAGCGCCTTTGCGAGGTCTCCCACAAACCATCATGACAAAATCACCGTCTGCAGGAGCCCCACACCAGCTGTGTCCAAACAAGCCCGTGCTTGCTGAGAGCTCGGGGCTGCTGAGGGAGAGGGGCGTTGGACCTCTGAGTCCTGGGGGGGTCTTCCTAGACGGCTGTCTCTTCCTTGTGGTGGCTCTCCCTGCACCCCCAACCCAGGGTGCTGGCTGCTTCTATTGCTGCTGCGGGTGCAGTGGTCCCGTTCATACTCCTCCTGAGCCTTTTGCATTTTCCGCTTCTTCATCTTCCTCTTGTGGATGTGGAAGGTAGTGAGGGAGAGGAGGATCAGGCAGAAGATGAGGGTGACCAGGACAATTAAAACCAGGGTGGATGAGAAGGACTGGAAGAGTTGACCCACTTGCGTGATGCAGGTGCTGCTGGTGTTTAAGGTGGCAGATGTCCTGTTCAGGAAACAAGGTGGCAGGGACAGCCTCAACTCCTTGGAGAGCTTGGCACTCATTGAGGAGGCTTCAGAAGATGAGGATCTTCCTCCCCTCTCTGAAGACGTCTAAATTTCAGTGGGGTGTCAGGCTGCTGGCAGGCGCTCGCTGGAAATGCCCGGGAAGCTGCCGGCTCTGCCTCACGCTCGCTCTAAAGTGACAGAGCAGCCTGCAAAGGGAGCCGGACACATCAGCGCTCCGAGGCACCCACCCTGCGCAGCTGCCCCCTCCCCAAAACACAGCGCCGGCGGCTGCGGCAGCCTCCTCCCCGCGCTCCGCCACGGCAGCCTTCCAAGCGGCCCCGGTTGCCTGCCGGGGGACGGCAGACGGGTGGCGGGATGGGGAGAGGCATCGCCCCGCCACACCGACTTCGCGAATCACTCGGCATCCCGGCAGCACCGCCCGGCCGCTCACCCCAACTAGTTGCCGCGGGAAAGAGCGAGGGAGGAAGGAAGGGAGGGAGGGAGGGAGGGAGCGGCGGCCCGGCCGCTAGACCCCTGCACCCCGGCGGGGGCAGGCTGCCGAAGCCGGGCGGGGACCTGCCCCGCGGTGCCGCTGTCCGACCCGAAGCCCCTTACCTGAGCCGGCGGAGGCAGCGAGGGAGCGCCCGGGCGCCGCGGGCGCTGGGGGCTGCGGCAGCGCGGAATGAGCGCGCAGAGCGGAGCCAGCGCCGCTTCGGGGAGTGCCGCCCGCAGCCTATAGCCGCCCCGGCCGGTGACGTCAGGCGGCGCGGCCGGGCCCGCTCGCCGCCGCCCCGCACGGCCCCGCGGCGGCGGAGGGAGCGGCGGGGGGCGGCCCCACCCGGGCCTCGCGGGCAC